>CM076577.1:1334756071-1334919576 GCA_034641835.2 Pinus albicaulis | reverse complement strand
CTAGTGGATAGAAGGGGATGTCTCCCCCTGCTCGTCGGGGCTGCCATTCAACCTGTCAAATCTACTATGGATCAGTGTGGCGACGTCTCAATTCATATGCTGTTAGAATTCATGTTTTCTCAGAAACCCTAGCAATGCTCTATGTCACTCGTGTAACTCAATTATGTCAGATTATTTGATATTGATCATAGATTTACTTTTATTTTGGTCCAATTTTATTCACATTTGACCACACGATGTGATTGGAATTGTTGCTCCAATGAGGAAATGTTATATGGATTGATTTTCATCTTGGCATGTCTAGAGTCGTCAAGTACAAAATCTTGGTCTTTGAATAGTCTTGATACTTGTACATGTAGAAGCTGCGAGAGAAGAGTAAACAACTACATGGGATTTTTTTATCAATTTTTTTATTCAAATTTTTGCAAGTCATGATGGAGGAACCTACGTGTTCTGTCTCAGGTTGATCTACTGAGAGTTAGCGCAGAGTTTTCAAGACACTTTATTGGAAATGCAATTCTAGGAACATGTGACTAATCATGCACTCAACTTAATAGTAAGGTTTTAGAATTTTCTAAGAGTGTGGGTTCTGTGAGTTTTGCTATAATTGAAAACCTCAACATGGTATGAGAGTTTGTTTGACCAAAATTTTTGAAATAATTGTCACACTCACCTCATTGAAAAACACTTAGATACTAACCACCAACTCTTCCTTCTACTAACAACCCACTCAAGATACTAGTAAATATGTGAACATTTACTAATACCTATACTAATAAATATGTGGAAATTTACTAATACCTAAATTTTTGTGGAAAAGAAAAACCTAACCATGTTAAAAAATACTTGTGGAAGCTTTGCATCCATTTTTCTTAGTGAGGGCCTGACCTACACTCTAAAGAAATCTATGGTAGAAAAACTTTATAATCTACCTGTATCTTTGACAACAACATATCATGTGATAATTTGTTGTGATTAGGAGACACACATGTTACTTTTTATCATCAAGCCGATGATCTTGTCATGGTTTTGCAGCATTTGGTAAGAGGAAGATCACTAAATGTTTACTAAATGTTATTTACATATTTAAAATTTATCATGTTTTGTGTGCATTACTAAGGGCATTCTGTAACCCATACCCATGTGGTATGAACGTATTATGAGTGTCATTACTACGGCTACTTGTTGAAAATTGTTGAAGGAAAGTTGAAATCGGAAAGCCCAACTAAACTCCTCACAAGCAAGACAGAGTTTAAAACAGAAAGGTATCGTATAAAAATAAAAGGGCAAAACCAAAAAAATTAAAGGAGGTAGGTGAGATTTAAAATTTTATTATGTGGATATTCATGTTTATTTTGGAATGGTATTTATATAATTTTAGTTTAATTACCAATAATTATTAAAGATGATATAGATATACACAAATTAAAGTTTCAGATTTATGTTCAAATTAATTGTAGTTTAGATTATTTGTTTTTTTATAATTGAATTGAACAATTAAAAAAAATAAAGTAACATACCACTGGAGCGGTAGCGTTAGAAGAGATATGAAAATGACAAGATCATGAATATAACAATCAAAGTTCCCAAACACGGAACAAGGCCGAACACTCTACCGGTATTTGCAATATTGGGTGGAGTAAGATAAATATTGCGTGCATTGGTTGTGAGTCTGATTTTTATGGTGGCCGCAAAGCAGCGAATTTTGCCTCCCTTAATTGTGCAATGGATGATGGAAAGATTCCTTGGGGTGAATGTAATAATATATGACGTATTCTTGATAAAGATACTTGTTAGTTGACCTGGTGCCTAAGGAACCATTGTGGAATCCTTGACAATTCGTGCTTCCCCATGTATCGTCCACACATCTTTTCGTAATGCCACAATCATTAAAATCATGAATATGTATGTTAAATAAATAAAAGGACATCATGGATGATGTTAAATGGGAATGGCTAATTATATTTTGTTGGCTTCTGTCAGCTGAGTTTTCGGACCTCTTCTCATGAATGGAATGTTTATGTTGAAATGTTACTTTTAAGAGTCCCTGTGTAGAGCCGCTTTCCAATTTTAATTACTAGGTTTTTTGTCCTCCAGACGCTTTCCAAAAGAGATGAACAGTCAGTTTCAGTTTTTCTTTTGATCAGCGTAGCCCTTTTATTTGAAAAACAGATTTTTTTTAATGTGTTCGGGGACAGTCTCTGTTTTGGGTAAAACAAAGTACTTTTATTTTAAAAAACACAGTGAACAAATATTTTGTTTTTATATGAACGCGGGCGTTTTTATTTTAAAACACTATGGTCCCCACAAATTTCAATGTCTTGTTGATGTTGGAGGGTGCAATGTGTTCAATGCAATCGCATCTTATATTATATAGCAATCACCCTCCGCCGAATGCCAAGGACCGCGGGTGGTGTGGTCCATAATACCAAGCGTCATTACAATGTTTAATCGCAAGTTTGAATCAGGATCATTTTTGTTTATGGCCCGATTGCAATAACCAAATGGTGGACCCGGTCCATTTTTATATAGCACAGTTTAATATTTCATCGCAGGTACATTCCTTCAGTCGGAATCAGAAGTTTCGGTTTGAACCACTTGTTTTATTAAGTCATGGACCCGATGGCTTTATGAACTGAATTTTATAAGTCTATTTCATGTTACAATTGGCGCTTGCATCAGCAGGCCAAAACTGGACCTGAAGAGTTTTTATATGGCGGATTTCAAATTTCTTCGCGCGTCCAAAGCACCGATGTCAGCGCAAGGTTTTGTAACGCGAAAAGGTTCTTGTGATTTGGTTTAATCATTTTTCAGGTCCGGCGGTGTATTTTTTTGGTTCATCACGCAAATGAAATGTTTTATGATATATTTGTTTTATTATATAAACATATTTTTTTTAAACATATGTTATATAAACTTGCACGTAGTGTAAAGTGGACCCGACAACCTTTTTAAATAGATTTATTTTAAAGTTTTTAAAATATATTTTTTATATATAGTTTGTAATGTGTTTATGTTATATGCATGGCATATAAAAGTAAAAAGGCACGAACGCATTTGTAACAGGCAAAGTGAAAAGTTTTATTTGGTATTGCACAACAGAGTGCAGAAAAAACACAATAGTATTATTTTGAAACAGTGTGAGACAGAGTGAAATTTTTGAACTGCGTCTGAAGTAGTCTTGTGTTGTAATCCCTCTGTTGGAGGAAGAATTTGTAACAGTTTGTTTTTGCTATTTAATATAAGTTTTAACAGTGTGAAACTCTGTCTCCTGTCAGTGCAAATTTTTTATCTCTCTGTGTTATAGAGGAGAGTATTATTCTCTCTAGTTTGTTCTAGAATTTTCATAAATTCCAACATGGTATCAGAGCTAGTCCAGGCTCTTTGAAGGTCAAAAAAGTTGAAGGAAGGATTTATTTGTTGCAGCAACTTCTCTAGCAGAGTGAAGACTCAGTCAAGAAGAATCCAAGGTATTTCTCAAGTCATTTTTTGTGTGTTACTGTTGAAGATATTTAGTTGTTTTAAAAACACAGTCAAGTATTTTGAAGCATAGTTAAGAGTGCAAGAATGGCTGGAGCCAGCACTAGCATGGGTATTGGAAATACCCAGCTCCCACAATTTAATGGGAAAAACTATGACTACTGGGAAATAACCATGAGAGCCCGGTTTGCTTCCCAAGACTTATGGGAACTTTTTGAGGATGGATTTGAAGAGCCAGCATATGAAAATGAGTTTAATGATTTAACTCAGGCAGAGAAGGAACTGGTGAAGAGCAATAAGAAGAAGGACTCTAGAGCCCTATACTTTTTGTATCAAGCAGTGCATGAGAGTGTGTTTCCAAGGATAGCAGCAGCCAAGAGATCCAAAGAAGCATGGAAAACTCTCAATACAGCCTATAAGGGCATGGAGAAAGTGAAGACAGAAAAACTACAGTTGCTGAGGAGAGACTTTGAGACTCTCTGCATGAAGGAGTCAGATAAAATTGACTCATTCTTCACACATGTGATTGAAATGGTCACACAGATAAGGTCTCATGGAGAGACTCTTGAAGAAAGGAGGATTGTGGAAAAACTCTTGAGAAGTATACCCTCAAGGTTTGATGTGATTGTCACCACCATAGAAGATACCAAGGATCTCACAAAATTTTCAGTGGATGAGCTACATGCATCACTGATGACACATGAGTAGATATTGGGTAGAAATGAAAAATCATCTCTAGAGCATGCCTTTAAGACCCAGATGTCTTTCGGAAGAGGAAGAGGGAATGACAGAGAGAGGAAGAGGCAGAAGCCAAAACAGAGGTGGAAGAAACAGTCCAACAAATGCTCAAGGAAGGGGCAGCAAACCAAGTCAGCATCAAGGCCAAGGCAGTAGCCAACAAAATGGTCAGCAACATGCTCAAGGACAAAGGTATGATAAATCCAATGTCCAATGTCACTATTGTAAAAAATATGGACATTATGCAAATGAATGTAGAAAGAAGCAGCATGATATGGGTAATAGAAAAAATGCAAATTTTACTAGAGAAAATATCAGCCAAGATAAATTGTTTTTAGCTTGTAATATGGCCAAGGAAAAGAGTGAATATTTATGGTTTCTAGACTCCGGTTGTAGTAACCATATTAGAGGAAACTTAGCCATGTTTTCTATGTTAGATGAGAGTGTGAAGTCACAAGTCACACTAGGGACTGATAGTAAATTTCTGTTATGGGAAAAGGAGATGTAAATGTTTTAACAAGGAAAGGTGAAAATAAATCCATAGAGATGTCTATTATGTTCTAGGAATGAAATGTAACCTCTTAATTATTGTAAAGCTTGTTCAAAAGGGGTACAATGTTTTATTTGAGGATGATGTTTGCACCATCATGGATAAACCACCCAGCAAACAATGTATTGCTGAAGTGAAGATGACAAGGAACATGATGTTCCCTCTCAGGATGAGAGCAGATTTGAAAAATGAAGAAGAAGTAGCAACAGTGAAACAAGATGATTTCCAAAGCGAACCAAAAGATGAAAATTGGTTGTGGAACTTGAGATTTGGACATCTCAACTTTGAAGGTGTTAACTTGATGAACAGAAAAGGAATGGTAATAGGTTTTCCATTGATTGAGAAACCGGATAGCCTTTGTGAAGTTTGTATCTTGGGGAAACAACATAGAGAAATTTTTCCTTCTGGGAAAAGAATAAGGGCAAAGGAACCCTTAGAGATTGTCCAGTTAGATTTATGTGGACCAATGCAAACTCCATCACTTGCTAGCAGCCATTACATGTTAACATTTATTGATGATTTTACTAGAAAAACTTGGGCTTATTTTTTGAAAAACAAAAGTGAAGTGTTTGAAAGATTTTGAAATTTCAAAGCACTTGTGGAAAACCAAAGTGGGCTACATATAAAATTCCTAAGGACTGGTAGAGGAGGTGATTATATCTCTAAATATTTTCTACGCTTTTGTAGAGAAAATGGGATTCATAAGCAGTTTACAACTAGATATACTCCGTAGCAAAATGGATTTGCCGAAAGGAAGAATAGAACAATAATGGACATGGTAAGGAGTATTTTAAAGGAAAAGAATTTTATTAATGATTATTGGGCTGAGGTTGTACATTTTGCAGTGTACATCCTAAATAGATGCCCTACAAAATCATTCATGAACAAAGTGTCAGAATATGCATGGAGTGGCACAAAGAAAGGTGTCACACACATGAAATTTTTTTTGATGTGTGGTTTATGCACACATTCCAGATCAGCTAAGGAAGAAGTTGGACAGCCAGGGGGAGAAATGTATTTTCATTGGATACAGTGAGGAATCCAAAGCCTATAGGTTGTACAACACATCCACCAAGAAGTTTATTGTGAGAAGAGATGTTCAGTTCTTTGAGGATAGAAATTGGAAAGAAGCTACGGATGAGGAAATTAATGCCATAGAAAGAAACAAGACATGGGATTTGGTTGAACTCCCAAAAGGTAAATATGTCATTGGAGTTAAATGGGTCTACAAGACCAAGAGTAATGCTGAAGGAAAAATAGACAGACACAAGGCAAGACATGTTGTCAAAGGGTATAAGTAGAAGCATGGGATAGACTATGAGGAAACTTTGGCACCGGTTGCTAGAATGGAAACCGTGAGAGTAGTGCTGTCCATAGCAGCACAAAACAAGTGAAAATTTTACCAAATGGATGTGAAGTCAGCATTCCTAAATGGAGTGTTAATGGAAGAGGTTTACATTGAACAACCTCTCGGCTATGAAAAGAAAGGCCAAGAGCACAAAGTGTGCAAGTTGAAGAAAGCTCTTTATGGGCTAAAGAAAGCGCCAAGAGTGTGGTATAGTAGAATAGACTCCTATCTACTGGAAAATGGATTTGAAAAGTGTGAGGGAGAACCCACCCTTTACATCAAAGAAAAGGATGGTAAAATGTTAATTGTGGTTTTATATGTCAATGATGTTATTTTCTCAGGTAATGATGATTACCTTATTGAAAATTTTAAAACAGTCATGAAAGAAGAATTTGAAATGACTAACATGGGTTTTTTGAGATACTTCTTAGGAATATAAGTAGAACAAGATGAAAATGGGATTTTTATCTCACAAGAAAAATATCTAATGAAGTGCTGGAAATATTTAATATGCAGGAGAGTAAAGCAGCAATCACTCCCAAAGTGATGGGATTAAAACTCAGCAGAGAGGATAGAAACAAGGATTTTGATCCTAGTTTGTACAAGAGCATAGTTGGCAGCCTCATGTATTTGACTGCAACTAGGCCCGATATAACACATGCTGCTAGTTTGATTTCCAGATTCATGGAGAAGCCAAAGGATGCACATTGGCAGGTAGTGAAGAGAATTCTGAGGTATGTTAAAGGCACTAAAAGGTTTCGTATTTTATATACTGCTTCAGAATTTTCAAATTTAATTGCATACACTGATAGTTATTGGGCTGGAAGTGTAGATGATCGGAAGAGCACTTCCAGTTATGTTTTTCACATGGGTTCAGGAGCCATTTCATGGGCTTATAAAAAACAACGTATTGTAGCATTATCTACAGTAGAGGTAGAATATGTGGCAGCTACATCAGCAGTTGTCTACTCAATTTAGTGTTCCTAAATTGATATCATAAATTGTCAACCAGGGCTAGTAAACTGTTGAAGTGAAGTGCACTATATGTGCCTAGGTATCTTCTTCCTACTTCATTTTGCTTAGTGTTTTTCTAGTGTTTTTTATTTTTTGTTTTTATCCTAAGGGGAAAAGAACTAAATTGCTGACAAAGAGAAGTTACTGATCACACTAAAACAGAATAAAAACTACTCTATACTATGAATGGTACCAATAAAAGAAAATGCTAATCCACAAATTGTAAAGCTAATAAGAAAATTAAATCATAACATTAACTTTAGTCCAATTCATTTTATTAGAGGTATGTTGGAACAAACTGAGAAAAGGATTATTTTGATGTAATGAGGTTCTCTTTAGTAAACAACAAGTTAAAACATCACAGAGAAAACCTTATTCGTTGTTAGAAATTTGTTGGAACATTTTGAGAAAAGATTTTCTGCAATGTAGTAAGGAACCCTATGCGAAAATAACTTATGACACTAGAATTAAATCATTCTGCAACTCAAAATGTTACTATTAAGCTTCATTCAAGGGTTATAGATCTCTTGGAACAAATTGGGAAAATGGTTGTTTGTAAAATTATGAGAGATTGCAGAACAATCAAGAAATCAAAATGATACAACTAATTCTTGTTCATATGATAATGATGTGTTAGAAGAAGTTGAGAACAAGAGAAGATTATAAAATAATGACGGTCTTTTAATTCTAATTAACAGGACTGAAATGCAATTAACTAATAGAACTGAAATGCAACAAACAGAACTGAACTAAAATGCAACTAACTCAAGAGTACTACAGCTATATCTCATTCACGCATTAGTGATATATTGGAACAACTCATGAGAACAATATTGACTGTAATATTCAATGTAAGTAAATGACATAAGCATGATGCAAGAGGATAAACTCAGAAAACTGCCAAAGTTAAGAACAAAACAGAGTTAAAGGTCACTTATCTAGAAAATATGCACAAAGCCTTTCGGACAATAGGAGCCCTCTACCATCATATTGGCACACAAATCCTTAACTCCTTAAAGTTTCTTCAGATCATGCATCAAAGTTATACTTCTTTCATTAAAGGAAAAACACTCAGAAACAGAGTATCACAGTCTTTGAGAATTAACAACAAAACATCAACTAACTGTTTCTCGGTTCACCGAGTAATTTTTATAAGAAAATACATAACTGTCATTCAGTAGAAATAGGCATAGGTGTATTTTATAATCAAAATAGATGTAGAAATTCTGTTGAGGACTCATATTTTGCTGAAGACGCCTGCAGAGTCCTTATCCTTGTATAAGTCTGCTTCTTGGTTTTGGCTTTGTCCACGTGCATAACCACTTTCAGATTTTTGCTCAGCCTTCGTGGAGGACAAGGAATGATGTAGGAGAGTTCTGTAATTCAACCATATGCGTATTTCCCTCAAATGAAACCTTTAACCTGTGTAAACATAAATATGGCTACGAAATATGCGACTAGCTACAGAATGACTGCATTCTGTAGCTAAGTCTGCTAAAAAATCACTATGACAACAAAACCACAAAAGTATAATAAGTCAGTCATTGCATGCATTCTTAAAGTGATTTTAATCATTTCTATTGATCTTTTAAGCCTATAGCTAATAAAGGAAAAATGGAATGAAGTCAAATTTGGTGAAAGGAAAGGACATTTTTAGGGCTCAACATTACCCCACTAGAAAACTTTTGCATGTCCTCATGCAATCAATCCATGTATTCTGAAACTTCAGCCAGAACATCTAGCTTCCTTTTTCTTCTTTATTTAGTGTTCAATGGCATCCCAGGCTTCCTTATGACCAATTTGAACCTCAGATTTATAAGTGCCCTATTCAATTTCTTGTTTTTCTTCTTCAGTTTCTCACTAGCCTTGTACAATTTTTCCATTTGCAAAGAGAGAGTTGTGTTCATTTCACTTTTCAGTTTGATTTGTTCCCTAAAAATTTCATTTTCATTTTTTATATGCCTATTGAGTACTTCCAATTCATATTTGTCTCTTCTCAGCACTTCAATTGAAGATTCTTGTGGGCTAGGAGTTCTTTCTCTGTTTTCTGAGGCTCTTTTTTCTAATGATTCAACATAATTATAGATATGTTGTTGGGCTGGGTCTACCTCCGGAGTTCCTCTATCAGGATCTTCTTCGTACTGGTACTCAGGAGATTTGTCAGTTGGTGTCTCTTCATCTTCAATATGTATGATTCTTGTTTGTTTAACTCTTGTCTTCTTCAATATGTTTTTAAGTCTATGACTTCTTCTCAATTTAGATGGTCCCTCACCTCTATCCTTAGCATCCTTTCTTATTATCTTTTCCTTTTTGAGCTGTTTCTTGATTTTGGCTAATTTTTCAAAGATAATTTCCTCACTGTATTCTTGTATTGATTTATCAGTTTTAATTTCAACAGATTTGACAATTTTTCCTCTCCTGCTTCTTCTTACAAGTTTCCCTTCAGACATAATTTCTTAGGTTCTTCAAAATGATTTCTCAAGAGCAACTCATCCCAACTGTCTCCTACCTTTTTCAAATGATGCTCAATTAGAATTTTAACTAGGCCATGATGATATAAGGTGGTTTCTAAGATCTGACCCCTTTTTTGGACATTAGAAGTCATCCTCTTTAGGTTATGGAGCAAGAAAATGGGTAAATTTATTTCTTCATCTAGGAAATTCATCATAAGTCGGATGTGATAAACATATAGGGTGTCAAATCTTCCTTCACAGGTTATAAAATTTTGTAGAATTAGCAACATATTTCGCCATTTATTTTTCAAGGATGAACTAGGAATGCCTTTCTTGAAAATTGAAATATCCATACCTGGTGTTTTTAGCATCTGTCTCCATGCTTCATTGTGAAATTCCTTGTTTTTAAACCATCGTTCACCTTGCCTTGGCAACTCTGTTGCTTCTGCTATGAAGGATTCTGTGATAATGAACTTGACATCACCTATTTCAACTTCTGGCTCGTTGAATGACCGGGCAAATGACTTGGTGACCTCCTTGTGAAATCCATTGAACTTCTCCAAAAACTTTAGCCATCCAACCTGCTGTAACATCTCTTTAATATGTTGGTAACCTTCTAGATATTTGGTTTTGACCGGCTCGGACCTTACAATAAGTCCCATGGCTCCTTTTCCTCAACTTCAATTTACTGCTCTGTTACTTCTCTCCTATTCGAGGTAAAAATGGTTGTAGAGGATTGTATCACCCTAAAGATGACTTCTCTATTTCTGCAGAAAGGAATTGGCTACAGAAAAATGAGATGAAGTGGATATGGGATGAGTGAAATACGGTGAGGGTAAATCATACAAATGATTGAGTTTGAGAGTTCTCATGGAGTAAAAGACCGTGGCGAAATCTCATAAGGATTTAAAAATCATCAATGAATATTTTGGGTTAGTTACATGACCTAATAGGTCACTTCAAGTACTAACCGTTAACTTTTAATAAATTATGATTTGATATGGAGCGGAATGGAAGGGATTTGTTCAAGGATTTTATGATAATATTGATCAATATTAATAATAAAAATAACTTTATGAAACATACATATGACTTAACCATACTATATCTTTCATAATCTACTATCATAATAATTTCACACAATTTTACCTTAACCCTTCTTTTGATTTTTGTTGTTTTAATATGCTTTGTCTTTCCTTTGAAAATTATTGATCTTTCAGTCTTCATAATCCTTATGATTTTTCTTGTTGAAGTAGGTTTGCAGGATCAATTTGCTGCTAAACAAGTGGTTGTTGAATGGTTTACTGCAGAATATCTCGCTGCAAAATGTCTGGCTGCAGAATGTACCTATAAAAGCTTTGAGACATGGAATGAAATGATTTGAAATATAGATGGAATAAAGTATGAAATGAAATAAAATGGATCATGAAATATAGTGGAATGAATCATGAATGAAGTGAAATATGATGGAATGAAATGGATCATAAATGTGGAGTGGAATGAAATACGAAAAGTGGGCCTGCAACTTATGATTTGTAATACTCAATTGCAGAAAAAGATTAATTTTGAAAATCTTAAATGAAATGAGATGGATCATGAAATGGAGTGAATGAAGTATGGATGAATGGAGTGAATGAAATATGGATGAAGTGAGATATGGTGGAATGAAATGGATCATAAGTGGAATATGATATGTAAAGTGAGCCTGCACTTATGATTTTATGATAGTTGTTTGCAGAAAAAGGACAATTTTGAAAAGCTAAAGTGTCAGAATGATTCTGATTTTCACTTTATCTTTTATGTATAAACATGCTAATCAATGATTAGTTTTCATGTTTATACTTTTTCTTTTCTTTTTTTAGCATTTGATTTCAGAGAATACAATTAAGTTGATGAAGAATAAGGATTCTTCTTCATTAACTTCACATCACTATTCTCTTGGAATCTCCTGAAAAATTCTTCTCTTGAAAGTGGCTTATGATACAGTTTCAAGCTATGACCATTTACAATAAAAGTGACCTTATCTTCATCTATTGTCCTGATTTTTATTGCTCCATTGTCAAAAAATTTCACAATTTCATATGGCCCAAGCCAATGTGTTTGGAATTTACCTTGAAAATCTTTGAACTTTGAATCAAACAAGAGGGCCCAGTCACCTTCTTTGAATTTATTTTCCTTAATGTACTTATCATGCCATCTAGTCCTTTGTTGTTGGACTATATTTGTTCTCTGGACTGCATCTTGTCTGATCTCATCCAATTCATTAATCTGCTCCAATCTGTGCTTTTGTGCCTCTGTTAGATCAAGTCCTAGCTGAACTTCCATTTTAAAAGTTTGAATATGAAACTCTATGGGAAACAAAACTTGTTTTCCATAAACAAGTTCATAGGGAGTATGACCTGTTGTGCTTCTCCATGTAGTTCTATAGGCCCACAAGGCTTCAGGAAGCCTGTCTGCCCAATCTCTTCTATGTAAATGAACAGTCTTTGTTAGGATCCCTTCAATGACCTTATTAGTATATTCCACTTGGCCATTTGCTTGTGGATGATAGGGAGTAGATTTTCTGTGTCTGATTTTGTACCTCTCCACCATTTGTTCCACTAGCTTTGATGTGAATTGAGCTCCTTGATCTGTAAAAATTTCTCTTGGGACACCAAAATGAGTAAAAATATCCTCAAAAATAAAATTAACTACAGATGCTTCAGTAGCAGAAAGTAATGGCTTGGCCTCTACCCATTTGGTAACATAATCAGTGCAAACTAATATATATTTCTTTTGTCTTGATGGAGGACTAATAGGTCCTATAAAATCTAAAGCCCATTTCTCAAAAGGTTCAATATGTACCTAAGGCTGCAATGGCATCTCACCTGAAGGAGAAGGTTTCCCTACCCTTTGGCAACTGTCACACCTTTTGACATACTCTTTAGCATCTTTAAAAAGGGATGGCCAATAGTATCCTAAATGAAGGATCTTATAAGCTGTCCTCTTATCAGCAAAGTGTCTGCCACAAGGTTCATCATGACATGCCTTGAGGATCTCAGGCATCTCATCTTCCCGAACACATCTCCTGATGATAAAATCTGGACCTGTTTTGTATAACTCATTAGCAATCCATGAATATTTTTCACTGTCATAAATGATCTTTCTTTTGTTTCTTGCATTCATTATTGAAGGAAATTTCCCTGAAACTAAATAATTAGCAATGTCAGCAAACCAAGGAGTCTGAGTAGAAATTGCAAAAAGATATTCATCGGGAAATTGATCTTCAACTGGAGTGTCATCTTTGATGTTTTGGAGTCTAGATAGGAAATCAGCTACTGTGTTTTGTTTTCCAGGCCTATCTAGAATGGTAATGTTGAATTCTTGTAAAAGCAATAACCATCTTATGATTCTGCCATTAGTAATTGATTTTTTCATTAAGTATCTAATTGCAGAATGATCAGTGTGAACAAAAGTTTCATAGCCTGTTATATAGTGTCTGAATTTGTTTATGGCATGAACAACAGCTAAAAACTCTTTTTCAGTTACAGTATAGTTTAACTCTGAATGAGTCAAATTTTTACTGGTATAGTAGATGGCATAAGGAATCAGGTATTTTTGTCCCAATACTGCTCCTAGAGCTGTATCTGAGGCATCTGTTGAAATATGAAAAGGTAGCTTCCAGTTAGATCTCCTTAAAATAGGTGCTTCAGAGATTTTTGTTTTCAGGGTCTCAAAGGCTAACTGGCAATTGGGATTCCACTTGAATTCACAGTCTTTGGTAAGTAATTTGAAAAGTGGAGATGCTATCTTGGTGAAGTTTTCTATAAACCTTCGATAATATCCTGTAAATCCTAGAAAAATCCTAACATATTTTTGACAACTTGGAATAGATAAGTTAGATATGACTTCAACTTTTGACTCATCAACTCTAATCCCATCCCCTGAAATGTGATGTCCTAAAACAATTCCTTTAGTAAACATCATAAAACACTTCTCATGACTAAGTGAAATATTTGCTTCTTTACATATTTTAAAAACTTTTTCCAAGTTTGCTAAGGCTTCTTCAAATGTGTTTCCATAAACTGTGAAATCATCCATATATACCTCTACACAATCATGTATTAGATCCGAAAAGATTCCTAATACTGCCCTTTGAAATGTTGCAGGTGCATTGCATAATAAAAATGGCAATACTCGGTAAGCATAGGTACCCCAAGGACAGGTAAATGTGGTTTTGTCTTGATCCTCAAGTGCTACTTGAATTTGATTATAACCACTAAACCCATCTAGAAATGAGAAGTACTTTTTGCCAGCTAAGGTATCTAACACCTGATCTATGAAAGGTAGGGGAAAATGATCTTTAAGAGTAGATTTGTTTAATTCTCGGTAGTCAATACATACCCTCCATTTACCATTTTTATTTGGCACAATTACCAAAGGAGAAACCCACTGACTATCTGAAATGGGATAGATAAAGTTAACATTTAACAATTTCTGCAATTCTTCTTTAACAATCTCCCTAAGGTTTGGATTCATCCATCTCTGAGGTTGTCTGATTGGTTTACAATTTTCCTCTATGTAGATGTGATGAGTGCAAGTCTTAGGGCTTATCCCTTTCATATCAGTGTACTCCCATGCATATGCAGAAGAATGTCTCTGTAATATCTTGACTAGCTTTTCTTGTTGAGATTTCTCTAGGTTCTTGTTCATGTTTAAAGTTTTACCTGGAAATATCTCAATTGTAGAGCTGCCAAATTTATCCATAGAGTAAAGAGACATCTGTCTTGATGATAAAAACTCAATATTGGATTCTTCTTGAAATTTTTCATGTTTTTATTCCGAAGAGGATTAAAAATTTTCTAAGGTATTTAGAATCTGGCTATCTTCACTAATTTCTGAAATTGTGAAGAGAGGTTGTATGTCTTCTTCATCCTCAATCCATTGAGTATCATCTAATTCCGTAATTGTTTTTGCTGGAGGATACAAGGTAAATTTCTTGGTTGAACTACCATCAGAGATGTACATATCACTGGATCTACAGCTAATGAAAGCATCAGCTGTAGCTAACCAAGGTCTTCCTAATATAATAGGATGTCCTCCTAGATTATTTTTAGGAGTTAGGATCATAAAATCCACAGGATACTCCCAAGAATCTAAGGACATTGGAATGTCTTCTATTACCCCATCAGGTTTAATCACAGATCTGTCTGCTAATTGTAATAATGTGGGTGTAAAAAGAAGATTAGGAAGTTTTAGTTTATCCATGATTTGTCTACTCATGATATTGATTGCTGCTCCTAAATCAATAAGTGTGTTTTTAATCTCAGTTCCATTGATGTGTATTTTAACAACTGGATTTCCTGGGTCTAGATACTTTGGAATAGAAATCTTACCCATCATGATGTCTGCTATTTTTCCTGCCAGTTGAATTTTCTTTGTCTCTTTTATTCTTTTTCCTGTTTTTTTCATGCTCAACTCCTTTATTGTCTTTGCTAAGATTGGAATTTCCTTGATGGCTTGTAGTAATCAGATCTTAGTACAAACATTCCTTAGCTCATCTAGGAAATCATAATTAGGCACCATAATTTATTTTTCTACACCCTTATCAATTTGTAATCTTTCTGGAAAGGGAGGTGTAGAAGTGAATGTTGATGGCTGCTCTAACATAGGAGTTGAAATTATTGGTTCTTTTTGTTTTGATTTTTCAATATTTGGGTCTTGAAAAGATGTGTTCTCTTCAAGACTTTTATTTACCCGTAGAGAATATTCCTCAGAGTTGTTTTTCTCTTGTATGATTACAGAAGGTTTCTTCTTTTCAAGTATTCTTCCAGACCTAAGTTGAACATCATTAAGGTATAAAGGAGTAATCAAATAGGTTGGGAAATGTTGGCCTTGTATCATGTATGTGTTCTAAGGATTTTTATTTTTGGGGTTTGGTATGGGTTGGGTAGGTAACTGATTTTATTTCTGAGGAAATCGTAATGGAAGCGGTGGATTTTGATGTTGTGGATTTTGTTGAGGAGGGAAATTTGAATATGGTGAATAACATGGTGGATATTGATAATACTGAGAGTATCTTCCATAGGGATTTTGTGCTCCTTGTGCCCAAGTTTGAGATTGATTTT
The DNA here is from genome assembly GCA_034641835.2 of Pinus albicaulis. Classification (NCBI taxonomy): domain Eukaryota; kingdom Viridiplantae; phylum Streptophyta; class Pinopsida; order Pinales; family Pinaceae; genus Pinus; species Pinus albicaulis. The sequence continues at coordinate 1,334,903,886 of CM076577.1, read as the reverse complement.
AGAATTGGGGCCAAGGTTGCTGCCAAGAATTCCAATTTGGTGGGGGTTGATTATACAGCTGATCATGGAATCCTTGTGTTTGAGGTCCTTGCCAAGGCTTCCTAGAGACAAAATTGAGAGATTTTGTGGAATTTGTAGGGGTTTATTCTTGAAAGACAACTTTAAGACTAGGAAGTGAAGGAAAAATCTTGGTCTCATGTTTTTCTGAACAAATTACACAAGTCTCTACTATTTTTTCATCCAAAGGGCACTCTCTCAAGTCATGCTTCTTTCTACATTTGGGACAAAATATTTCTAAGGCATCAGAGTCAACGTTTTTCTTGTTTTGTAACTTAAGGGTGTCTATTTGTTCACTAAGACTCCCTAAAATTTCAAATTTGAATTCATCAATCATATGTCCTATTTTTTCCCTACTTATTGTCCCAGAAGCAGACTTACTTGCCCTTGCAAGAGCAGGGTCTCTTGGTCCTTTTACAATTTTAGATTTCCCTCTTGAAAGGTTGATACATAATTAAACTATTTCAGGTAATGTGAGCTGAGATATATCCCCTTTTCCCATCATATTAAGGATATCTAGCCATTCATCCCTAATTGTCTTCAACAAGATAGCTTTCAAAGTATCGTGATCTAAGTTTTCCATTTTTTCTCTCTTGATATTATAGTTAAATCTTTCGAACAAATCTTCCAAATTTTCATCCTCTTTTCGTATAATTTTAAACACTTCCTCCTTATGGTTGACTGGCATACAGTAATCCAAATACCTCTCTATAAATTCCTGTTTCGTGTCTTCCCATGTCCTAATAGAACTGTTGATTAAAGTCATAAACCATTTTAATGCTGCTCCTTTCAAAGTTGAAGGGAATAGTTTAAGCTTTTGGGCATCTTGTAAGTAATCATAGGTTCTACATAGGACTTCAAATTCAAATGGGAAAGTTTCATGATCTTCACTTTTGAGTCCATAAAAGTTTGGAAGGACAGAAGGTGAAATATTTTTCATAGTTGCATTGGTTTCTTCATCTACTATAGGAAACCCAAAAGAGCTTCCCATTTCCCTTCTACCTCTTCCTCTGCCTCCTTCTTCACCTCTACCTCCTTCTCCTTCTACACCTCTTGTTATAGCATCATTTTTCACCCTCATGTGATTCATGATTGTCTCTTTGGCCTTGGGCACCCATTCCCACAGACTTGGACAAAAGTTCACAAAAACAGTGTTTCAAATCCCATACGCGGGTATGCCCATAATTTTCCGCGTATATACGCAAGTCCATATATAATTTTCCACGTATGCCATTAAAATAATTAAAAATATATATATAATTCCCTATTTTCGAGGCTGGGTTGATGGTTATTCTAGTAATTCAACCACCCCAGCCTGTGGCCAACTGTTTCCAACTAATTGAAACTACTTTGAGGGAGTATAAAAGCCCCTCATGTGCATGACCTAAGGGAGAGATAGAAATTATTGATATTATACTCTGTTGGAATCCCAATTCAAGTTTGATTTCCCGTGCCTCCTGCACTTCCCAGTTTATTATAGGAAACCCTTGTTTCCTGGAGATGTTCATCAGTTTATATGTCATCTCGTGTGCACAAGTCTTGGAAGAATCTTAGTGAGGCAAGGGCAGGATGGATCTGGACGACGGTCTGTTCGAAGATCGTGGAAGGATTCAGGTGATCTCTCCACTTTTATATTACTGTACATGTTGTTCGTAATGAAGAAGAACCATCTTGTTCCCGAATCCACATGTTAATATCTGCTTGCATATGTGAAAAGATTGTTATTTAAGCATTTATTACTGTTTATATAATGTTTCACATGGATTACACTGAAATTTAGAGTAGATATATGTTGTACAACCAGATTTCCGTGCACGTTTCTTCTTGGTTTTCAGGCTAAGGAAGAAGAAAGGTTGTTGGGGGTTTGGACCCCGCAGGATCTACATCAAACGTAGGATCTACGGGTGAGTTCTACGATCTATTCTATCTAGTTTTTCGCGTACAAATATGGTTGTGTGAGTCCTTCTTGAATAGCATGCCCTGATCTGTGGAGGTTTCAACCCAACAAACCTCTAGGGATTTATTTCCCGAAACAGAACTGGCGACTCCGCTGGGGGCCGTATTCTTGTGATTCCCCTGTTGGGTGGTTTCAACTATTTTGAAGGTTTTCGACAGTTTTAATCATTATTTTCAGTCCAGTTAATTTTTTCTCAGTCAGAATGAAAACTTGGTTCTTTATCCAGGCTTGATCATTTTTATTTTCCATTATTTACCTTTCCATACGCGAGTTTTCCTGAACACAGTCGCGTATACATGTTTTTTTCTGTAAAGGAAGTCGCGTATACGCGGGTTTCCTTTACCACAATCGCATATGCACGCTTGTTGCAAAACTGCTAAGTAGCGTATGCCTAGGCAAATTTTGAAATTTTTGATTTTGTGACTTTTTGGTCTTGTCTGCCTATGGTGACCTATCTCTGCAGTGTCTTTATAGTCTCTGGATTGTGCTGAAAGTGGTTATTGGTCTGTTTCTCTCTTGTTTGGTTGAAGACTGGCTCATTTGGAAAATCTTGTTGTTTAGTGCTTACATTTCTGGTTTGAGTACTAAGATCTCTTTTTGGAGATTCTTGGTTGTTCTGCTTAATCAAGACAGAGAGCTTCTGCTCATATACTCTTTCCTAACTTTATGTCTTGCTTTGCAATTTAATCTTTGCCTGCTTTTCGGTTAGTTTTCTTGATTTCATTTGACTAGGTCTTGTTGCAATTTTTGAAGAGTCATTTTTTGTTCTTTGAATTTTTTGTTTGCTGCAAGATTGTGCTATTATTCTGGGTTGAGTTGCTGAGTTTCTTGTCTTCCTTTTGCTCATATGAATCTTGCTACCAAGTGGCACTATAAGATTTAGAGCATTGTTGTTGAAGTTTGCTTGAAATTCGAAGTTTGTTTGGCTTGGTAATTTGATAGTTTTCTTAGTCTCTTTGAAGTCTTCTTTTTATAAAATTCAAAAGCCCAAAAATATTTTGTTTTGTCATTTGCTTTTGTTTTGCATTTTTGTTTTCGTTTCTTTTCATCTTTTGAGAGCTTTGTTGAGATTTATTACCTTCGGTTTTTGACTTGATTTGGGAAGGGAATTTTCATTGGTTTCTTTCTCTTATTTCGAGCATATTTTGGGGTCTTTATACTGAGAGTTTCTGATTTAGGGACTAGCTTTGTGGACAACTGGAAAAAGTGATAAAACTGAAGGTTTTTTGGGAAATTTCTCTTTGCTTTGGTAGATTTTGCATCTTAGAATCGGCATGCTCTTAGTAATTTGCATTAGGTGCACTTGAACATTTAGTATTTTTCATAAATTTTGTGAGTGTGAGATTTGATATCTGAAAAGAAAAAAAAATATAATCTCGTAGAACCCGTGTAGAAATTTCTTTTCATCGAAAGGAAAATATTGCATCTGCATGTATTTTGGTTTTCATTAATTTCTTTTTTGCGTCATAAAACATCACGAGTTTCATTTCTATATTCCCTTGACTTAATATAACAGCCAACTAAAATAAGCGCTATAATTTAAAAACAACTAGCAAGTTTTTTATTAAGTGTCATACACCAACTAGCTAGGTTGTAGGGCCTTGGATTAGGTGAGTGGAGAGTTAACTCTCCAAGGCCGCTCAAACTAAAACATAGAAGTTTATTAATTGAGCGAAATCCAACACCGTTAGGTGGACCGGGAAAGCTCTCCTCCAGAGAGTCAAGCGCGAGGGGAAGTGAAGGCCGAGAAGAGAGATACCCCCTCTCTGATTTGCTGGATCTTGCCTCAAGACCGTTCCGCCCAGCTTCTGACATGGATTGGTGCCCATAGTTGCCATTCCTAGGTTCCACACAGGTGACTGCGGGGGGGAATACCTGTGGTACCTGAGGCAGACGTCGTATCACTTCCAGCAGTACTTCTGGGGGGTGCCCTTGCGAAGCTTGGGTACTTGTGCCAGAAAAGGCTGTTGTTAGGAGGTCGGCGTAACTGTTTCTGTTACCTTCGCTAGTAGGCCTGGGCCGTAATTATCCCAGACTACTTTCGGGAGGTCCTATTTTTCGCTTTCTCGTATTTTGGTGTCTGGTCCTAATCACCCGGAGCGGAAATACCTGAAGGCTGCTTGCTTGGTTGCATCTTAGGGATTTTTGTAGTGAGTGCTCTTTGCTCCTAGCTTGCTTAGCTTTATACTTTTTTGAGTCTAATTAATCTGTTAAAGTGGCTGATCAATCGCCTCGTCGATGGAGGAGAGTTCGGGGGTTATCTCCCGAAAGTGTTGAGCCTTCTTCAAGAAGGCGTAGGAGTAATATAGCAGGTGAATATCACCCAGTGGTATCTGACATAGCGGAGAGAGATCCTCCACAAGGGCTTGAAGGTTTTGTAGTTGGTTCCAGTGTTGGTTCTGAGAGGAGCGCTTCGCTCACCTCGAGAGTCTTATTTTCGCGAGAAGAAAAAGTAGAAGTAGAGGAAGTATCTCAGCTTTTTGAATCACTTTCATCTCCTCTTCCTCCTGATTATCCATTTGTTGTTGAGTACATTGGACCTTAGTCAGAAAGACCAGAAGGTCCTTATCCATCCTATTCATACCTTTCGATGCCCATGACTGGGAACACAGCTTCAACTGTGAGTGCTGCAGGCATTCAGACTCTTGCTTCAGTAGAAGGAGGAGGCACAATTGCTATATCTTCGATTGCTTCTAGTATTGCTGTGTTTGGCTCTGGTTTCACCCAAGCACAAGCTTCTCAATCTGTTCCCTTTTGTTTTAGAATGCCCACTAGTGGGATTCCTTCATTTTCCTTTTCCGCTGCTGCAACTGCGTCTGCACCCATGTCCTCCATGGCTAGTGGGTTAGCTTCTTTTCAAGGGTTCCCCTTCGGAAGTGGGCATATTTGTAGTTCGAATCCTTCCTTAGGGTCTTTTCCTTTTACTTCTCAGACTCAGAGTTTTAACCCTTGGTCTGGAGGTCAAAGTTCGACTACCTTTACAGGTTGGAACCCTGTATTTACAGCAGTGGGGGCAGGGAATCAGTTTCTCGCTGGTCAACAAGGGAATGCTTCTTTCCCTTCGTCGAGTGCTTATCAGACTTTTTCCCCTCTTTCTAACGCTTGGAACCCCTATCAGGGGCTTTCCTCTTCATTCATTACTTCGGGGGGGGGAACTGGTCCGGTCTTTGGTAACTCTACGTTGGGAGGGGGTCCTTCTCCAAATGTTGGGTCCTTTGGCCCAACATTTTCTACGAGTTCTTTTTGGCAACCTGGTGCCTCATCAAATCCAGGTTACTCTTTTCAGAATGTTGGGAATTCATCCCACCAAGGATGGAATCCTCAGGCTCCTCCTCGTTTGCCTTTTCTGGCAACTTTGAACTTGCCAAATTTGTCGAAATTGACGAATGATCCGATCCGATATAGTCCAGGGTGGCCTCCGGTTCCTACCAAACTACGTTCAGACATTCCAAAGTTTGAAGGCAAGAATGGAGAGGACCCGGCTGACCATATCACCACCTTCCATTTATGGTGTTCATCTAACTCCCTGATCGATGATTCGATTAGGTTGAGATTGTTTCCACGCACCTTAACTGGAAACACTGCCAAGTGGTATATTGAGTTAACTGGGGGCAGTTTTGCTACTTTTGGAGATCTGGCTACTACATTTCTAAATCATTTCTAGTTGCCTGTCTGTTATGATGTCGGGACTGAACTCCTAGCTAATTTTAAGCAGGACGACGCAACCCACATTTCTGATCATATTCAGGAATGGCAGAGAAGGAAGAGGCTTATTAAAGCTCATATTCCAGGAGAATTCCTTTTGGAATGGTTTTTGAAATCTCTGCAGTCAGATATTTCTAAGGATGTATCCCTGTCTGGGGTATTTTCCGAGGAGCAGGCTATTTTCAGGGCCCAGCAGCTTGAATTGATATATTCTCAGTCTGGGGTCCTTCATAAATATTTTCCTAATGCTCCTCGCTCCAAATTGGACTTATCCAAGACTAAACCCGGTCCTCATGGTGATGGACTTATTGGGTCAATCAATAGTGGTGCAGCTAACCTGCTTAATCAATTGCAGCAGTTGTATCTACAATCTGCTCCTTCTGGCCAGGTTGTGCATGTTGAATCATCACCTTCTCAATATTTGTCGGTAAATGTCGTTCAGACTTCTAACCCTAAAGAAAATCAACAATCTGAAGGGAAGAAGAAGGGACGTAATAAGAAAAAGGGCAAGAATGGGAAGGGTAATGCAAATAAATCCAACGAGCATGTTGGTGAGGGTCCAAAGGATAAAAATAAAGTGAAGTTTCCATGCAAGTTATGTGTTGGAGACCATCTTACTCACCTTTGCCCTAAAATTCAGGATGCGCAGCGCTTGTTAGCTCAGCAGGGTTCTTCTAGTTCCCAGGCTGTGTTGACAAACCCTTTTCCCCAAGGGCAACAGCTAGTTGTTGGCGCGAATCAAAATACTGGGGCTTCCTTTGGGGGCACCCAGGAAGGGGAAACTCCGTCAAACATATACATGATGAGTGCTCACGTGGATATCGCCACGAGATCCCATGATTATGGTGAAGAGGAGTCTTCGAAAGCCAAGGGTGCTCCCGATGGTACTGAGCCGCTTCACATTACGAGGCCTACTGTTGAGCCTATACCTCGGATGCCAAAAGCATCTACTAAGCGTACGACGATTAATCCAAATGCCAGGGCTTCCCAGAACTACTCTATTGTGGAAGATCTGGCGCAGAGTCCTTGTGCCATGTCGGCCCTTGAGGTGCTCCAGTCTTGTCCTGCTCAGCGCAGTGCTCTACTCACTGCTATTGGGGCTATCGATCCAAAGAACTCTCTTATGATTACATTTGATATGTCTAATTTTAAAAAGAGACTCCCCCATCATATGGCTTTTCATATCAAATCGTCGTTTCAGAAATTCAATATTTTTCGAACGGTCATTGATGAGGGCGCTTCCACATGTGTGATGTCTCTCGCATGCTGGAAGGGAATTGGATTTCCCGCAGATGTTCCATCTGCTACTCTTCTAACTGTGTTTCATGGTCATTCTCACAGACCGCATGGTATTGTCCCAGCTTTTCCCATCTGTGTTGGGGGAAAAACTGTAAATATAGAGGTTGAGATAGTTGATGCAAGCTTGGACTACAACCTTCTGTTGGGGCGAAACTGGATTTATGAGATGGATGCCATTGCATCCTCATTATTTTGGATTATTTGTTTCCCTCACGAAGGGAGGATTGTTACAGTGGATCAACTGGACTGTTCTCCTGTAGACCCGAATGCATCTACTGACTCAACTATTCCAAAGGTGGATAATGCCAAGCCGCCTGTTGAGAATTTAGGGGTTGGAATGTATTCTTCCTTAATGGGTACTTTCGATATTCCACCTCCTACCGTTCATATAAGTGCAACTTCATCCTCCAGGGCTCCTATTCGAAGAGAGTTCTTCAAAACTCATTATTTTTAAGACCCTTGGACCTTACCTTCCCCTACCTCCACATTAGCGGAAGGTCAAGTGGGTGGAATGGCATTTTCAATGTCTACAGCTGAGATTGATTATCAATCTATTGTTGACTCTGCAGAGACCATTCCAGCTTCTCTTTCTCCAGAGGAGTTGGATGGCGATGTGGCTCCGGCTTGGACACTTAGTTCTTCTTCCACCCAGGATTTCCTTGATACCACTCTTCCATCTGAAGAGGCCATCCTAGAAGCTATGACTGGTATAGATAGACCGTGGGATGATTTGCATCATCGGTCTTACTTTTTACCTGATTTGAGCGAAGTTGAGTCAAGTTTTCCAAGTCCTTTGTCTCCTGGTCCTGTTCACCCAGTCCTGAACCCTTTAGCACCAACACAGGTATATGCTGAAGGGAACATGGCTGTGGTTTCTCCAACTATCCCGGTGAACATTTCCAGGGATCCAAATGTTATAGAGAATGTCTTCATCGGAGCTGAATGTTCCCCTGAAGAGATTCAGATTTACACCGATCTCTTTAAAGAGTTTAGGGATGTGTTCGCTTGGTCTTATGAGGAAATGCCTGGTATAGATCCATCTATTGTCTAGCATGAGATCAAGACTTACGAAAATGCTAAGCCTGTGAGGCAAAAACTTCGTCCGGTCAATCCTAGGAAGGCTGCAGCTATCAAAGCCGAGGTGGAGAAGCTGCTCAAGGCGGGATTTATTTTCCCTGTTCCTTTGACAGAGTGGGTTTCGAATCCTGTTCCTGTGGATAAAAAACAAGGAAAAATTCGAGTTTGCATTGATTTCAGAGACCTTAATAAAGCATGTCCGAAAGATAATTACCCCACACCATTTATAGATCAGATTATCGATGAGTGTGCTGGTAATGAGATTTTCTCCTTCATGGACAGTTTCTCCGGATATAATCAGATTAATATCCGTCTGGAAGATCAGCATAAGACTGCCTTTATTTTTCCCTGGGGTACTTTTGCTTACAAGAAGATGCCTTTTGGTCTTAAAAATGTTGGGGCTACGTTTCAGCGGGCCATGTCATATGCCTTCCACGACATCAAACATATTATCGAGGCATATTTGGATGATTTAGCTGCTCATTCTCGAAAGAGAATTGATCATCCTGCTCACCTCCATCAAGTATTTGCACGATGTCGTTTCTACAAGATTAGGTTGAATCCGAACAAGTGTGTTTTCGTGGTCACATCCAGTCGATTATTGGGATTTATAGTGTCCAGGGAAGGGATTAGGGTAGATCCCTTCAAGGTTGAGGCAATACTTCAGTTTCCTCCCCCGTCGTCTATTCGTCAACTTCAAAGTCTACAAGGAAAAGCTAATTTTCTTCGGAGATTTATCGTAAATTATGCTGAAGTTACCAAGGGATTTATGAGATTGTTGAAGAAGGGAGTTCCATTCTTTTGGGATGACTTCACTCAGCGCTCATTCGATGCTTTGAAAAAAGAATTGACATCTGCTCCTTTATGAAGTCCACCTGATTATAGCAGGGATTTCCTTTTGTATCTTGCAGCAGCAGAATCTACCATTGGTATGGTTTTGGTTTAGGAGGATGATGCTCTTGCAGAGCATGTTATATACTATCTTAGTCAAGGCTTGGTTGGACCTGAACTCCGGTATACTCCGATAGAGAAGCTAGCTTTAGCAGCTGTTCATGCTATGCAACGACTCAGAAACTATATTCTTCTACGAAAAAATTATGTTTTGGCAGCAGCCAATCCATTTCAGTTTGTTCTCAGTAGGCGAGTGATTGGGGGCAAATACAATAGATGGATTGTGATTTTATAGGAATTTTATCTTGAGTTTATGTCTGCCAAGTCCAAGAAATCATTGGTTTTCGCGGAATTAATCTCTGAGTTGCCCTGTGGAGAAGAGATAGTTTATGATGAATCCTTCTCGGATGAACATTTGTTTCTCATATTTGCACAGGATCCTTGGTATGGAGATATCATTGTATATCTTCAGACTGCGAATTTTCCCTCCACTTTTTCGAAAGTTGAGCGCCGTAAGTTGCATCACTTGGTTAAAAATTATGTGATTATTGGTGATGCTTTATACCGTCAAGGGGTTGATTCAATCCTGAGACGTTGCTTAACTCTCGAAGAAGCTAAGGCTGTGCTGAATGATTGCCACAGTGCAGCTTGTGGTGGTCATTTATCTAGGCTTGCTACAGCCCAAAAAATCTTGCGTGTTGGGTACTTTTGGCCTTCGATTTTCAAAGATTGTGTTGAGTCGGTCAAAAAGTGTCATTCGTGTCAAGTATATACTCGAAAAATGCGCACTCATACGACTCCGCTTTTTCCAGTCATTACTATTGGTCCCTTTACAAAGTGGGGTATTGATTTTACTACTTGTAACCCGCCTTCGGCTAAAGGTCACAAGTACATTATTGTAGCAGTAGACTACTTTACGTAGTGGGTCGAGGCTATGCCTACTTTTGGGAATGATGGTGAGACAGCAACTCTTTTTCTTTTCAACCAGGTTATTGCTCGTTTTTGTATTCCTAGAGAGATTGTCACTGACCATGGCAGTCATTTTCAGAACAAAATGATGGCTGAGTTGGCTCTAAAATTAGGTTTCTGGCAGGAGCATTCATCTCCATATTATCCTCAGGCCAATGGGCAAGTGGAAGACATGAACAAATCCTTGAAGACCATTCTTCAAAGGACGATTGATAAAGCTCGATCCAACTGGCATATCATGCTGTATCCTGCACTTTGGGCATACAGGACGTCAATGAAAACTGCAACTAGCTTTACTCCGTTTCAGCTATTTTACGGGTTGGAATCCATATTTCCCATTGAATGCGAGATTCCTTCTCTTAAGTTAGTTGTTGAACTTCTTCCTGACACTTCTAGTCTTGAAGAACGACTCCTTCATCTGGAACATATTGATGAGTAGCGTCGAGATGCCACCACGATGAATGAGGCGCATAAGAAACGAGTCAAGGTTCAATACGATAAGGCAGTCAAACCTAGGGTTTTCTCAGAAGGTGACCTTGTTTTGGTCTATGCCCAAGACAAGGATGTCCTGGGCGCAGGAAAGTTTAAGTCTATGTGGTATGGCCCCTTCATCGTTAAAAAATTCCTTAAAAAAGGAGCATATACCTTGGTTGATTTTGAAGGAAATGAGTTGTCGGAGCCCAAAAATGGGCTCTATTTGAAAAAGTATTATGCCTAGGCTTCGGCCTGGCATTTTGCTTTTTTGTGTATAGTAGTTTTTTGTTTTGTACATATCTGGTCTTTAGGTCTTTGATGTGATGGTGATGTTTTTGATCTGCTTTGGCAGGTTGTGTCATGAGTCATTATGGTTTCTCCGATGGTGCTAGTAGACACACTCGGAACTTGGCTTCCGCAGCTTGGGTGCTTCATCATCCATCCGGTCAGCTGTTAGTATCAAGAGGAATCTGCATTGGTCCTGCTTCCAATAATGTAGCGGAATACACTGTAGTTATTCATCTACTCTCAGAGGCAATATCTTTGGGTGTTGATTCGTTGGTAGTTTTCTTGGACTCTCAGCTAGTGGTGTTGCAGTTGAATAATACTTATCGGGTTCGAGATCCATTTTTATTCCGGTTGTTTTTTAGGGTACGTTTGTTACAAAGGTCATTTCAATTTTTAACATTCATTCATATTCCTCGAGCAGACAATTGGATGGCAGACTCATTAGCTAATCAAGCAATTGATTGGCATATTAATCATTCCATACATTAAAATTTAATCATAAAAAACATCATGCAATTTTCACGCATTTTGTCACATCACATCATAAATCGCTGTATATATCATATCATCAGAGTGTTCAAAAAACTATACAAAATTTGGATCCATAAGTCATACAAAAATTTGGGCTTATGCCCGATCATGTTCAAATCAAAAAATATACAGTCATCTAATGATCATATCTATCTACTCCTGTGGTCCCTGCCCAAGGTTCGTGTTCCTATAGAACATGACCGCAGTAGCAACACGGCGGAATAACCGCACCCAGTCACGTGGTACCCCTACTACCCGTCTCTGGACGACCTCAGGCAGATCTTCCACTGCAGCCATAGGCACATGGCGGGTCAAACCCTCCAAGTTCCTCTGAACAGCATGGAGGGTCCTGTCTGGGTCCACTGTATCCGCCTCGCCTCTGCGGCGCTTATGTCGTGGGTAGCCCTTAGGACGGACTGGTCCAACATCTGTATCATGATCATCATAATATTGTAAGTCATTTCGATTCCAATCAAAAAACATGTTTTTTTTTCACATTTTTTCACATATATTGAAAAAATAAAAATAAAAATCATATAAGTTAAAAATTTCAAATCTTATCGATTGCGCCCCATGCCACGCCTGGTGGAAGGATGAGGTCTAGATCACCGTGGAAATCCATCCCGACATAGGGGTAATCCTCCACTGCTATGACTTTTTCTGCCCACCATTGGAAGAACTCGTCATCCCAAGTCGTTCGGGGAACTTCACTTCCCCTCAGTCTCTTCATCAAATCTGCCCATCGGGCAATTCTTGGGTCTCTTGGGCTGTTGATTGAGGAGATCACTCTGGGTCGAAGCCCCGGGAATCTTCTCAAAGAAGAATGTCATCAAAATTGTACCATACCCAAAATGATTGGTTTTATTTTTTCGGATGGAAGTCAGTTGTTGCTTCATATTCATTAGCAGAGCTGTGCACCAATCATATAGGTGAACTAAGCATTCTACTGCTATGCTCATCTGTGTCCTGGATGCCTGATGCAAGGAAGCAGATCCTGCTACCCTGCCAATGGTAAATAGGAGAATTTTCATGTGCAATTCTCTTAAATCTTTGATAGCAATTTGAGTCCCAAATTTCTTGGACCCCTCTATACAGTAGACGTGGATATAGTCATCCACTGTAAGCCCTCCCAAAGGTTTACCATGCAAATCTACTGGGTCTCCCCTCCGGGAGAGTCCAGTAATGAAGTAGATGTCTTCTACCTCTATATGTATGGGCATTTGATCTATTATGAAGAAATCCTCTTCCGGTTCCCAATAATTTACTAGCATTTCGAGCAACCGGACATTACTCTTCATATTTGGCATTTTGAAAAAATTGAGCAATCCACAATTTTGAAGGACATTGAGTGACTATTGGTCTTGCATTACTTCATTGTCAATGGCACTGTGCTCACGTTCTCTCCAAGATATAGTCATCCTGAGAAAAATCATTAATTTGTCCATTAGAAACGCAATTTTTCATTTCGGGTTGCGCATACGCAGCTTACTCTGTACACAGTCGCATATATACGTGGCTTGGTCTATATAAACCCGCGTATGCGCAGAGCCGTAATGTAAAATAAACATTTATATGGTGAAATTTCACAATTTTAACCTTATGAACGGAAAAAATTGATGACAAAGATGGATTAAGAGCTTACCTGACTAGTTTGGCGAAGTTTGATGGTCAATTGCTCCTGTTTTGACGAAAGAGGCTTTTTCTCCAGAGCTCTTTTTCCCAAATCAGCAAGGGACAATGAACCAAATATGAGGTAACATGTGTATTTATGCCTAAAAATTGAAATTTTTTGCAAAAATTTGTTATGCTTATTTTTTCAATCTATCTTAAGCTGCATAACCCGGATGCTTGGAAGTGCCCAGATTGGTATATTTTCAGGTACATTTTGACGAAGTTGAGATTTTTTCCGATTTTTGATCCATGACTGCTGACCTGTCATGGCAGGTATATGATCTTCGCTGGCATATAGGTTAGGAAATCCACTTCTCCATTGCATTTTGCATACTAGCCTCCATTCTGATCACTTTCCATAGGGTCGATCCCATCAGGTCATGAGTACTTCACCCTTTTCACTTGTCGATTATTTAATCATGACTTGGTGGTAGAGCCTTCCTTTACATGGGCTTCCTCGTTAGCTCCTCACTAGCATTTGTTGCCCATGCTGTGTTTTATGTAGGCTCGGGAGTCCTCTTTAGTCCCGCCATGACTTATGTGTTGAAGCTTCATTCTTCTTCTTCTTCACTATCATTTTTTCTGGCTATTACCCTAGAGGCTCCCTGGTGTTGTTGAGTTGTATTACTGCATTGCATATTGGCTACTTGTTTATCCTGGCCTTTAGCTGGCTTCATTTGGACTTGATGTTTAAGCCATATTTTGACCTTGACTATCTGTACAAGTTAACCATTGCATGCACTTAGCTATTGCGACTTGACACCCTTTTTACCCATGGATGGAACATTCCTTTGAGTATCGCTTACTAGTTTCCACCACCTTGCATTTAGCATAGGATCGTTCCTATCCCAGGAACTAGTGCATCTGTTTCTTGATACTCATTCCATCCATTGTACCATAGCATTCTTTTATTATTTTTCAGGCTTATTATATGAAAAAGACAAAAAAATCAAATATAACAAAAAAAGAGCGGGAACGGGATGTTACTTCATAATTTTATGGCAGTACAATATCAATTTGTTGCCCTTGAACAAAGCACATACACTTATATATTTCCTTCATTTGGGATGGTTTTAGTTTTGACCTAGGTACAGCCTTATCCTTGTTTCACTGGTTACTCCTCCCCTGATTGGTTATCTCGTCCAATCATATGCAGAGTTTTTTTTTGCCTCCTGCATAACATACTTATATAGTGTCACTTTTTACTGCCATGGTCATCACGAGTCGTGCTTTTGTTCAAGGGAAGTTTAAACCAGATTCGGCCATTCTGCGGTGTCTCTTGACTCATTATTCAGTCGGCCTTCACGGTCTTGTCAGTATCTTGTTCTATCACATCAGATGTTTTGGTCTTCTACTCGTGCTGGTTTGAGAAGGTCTCCATTGACTCCTCGCTGGTGGGTTTGTCTCTTATCGACTACGACACATTTCTCTGAGAGCAAACCTAGAGCCGCACCCTGGCCCTATTTCCATCATTGATAGGTGACCTTCTGCTCAGCATTTGATCATCATTATGGGTCTTTGACTGAGTGGTTTTCCTTGTGTTCGACTTCAGCATACATTATCACACTTGGGATTCATGTAGTACCTTGATTTCCATTTGACCCTATCGGTGGATATCTCGCCTCTGTGTTAGCTTTCATTATTGGTTGGTTCAGAGGGTTTATTCCGTGCGCTAGCTTCATCTTGTGCATGTCAGAAACGTACTTCGGTTTGGTTCCATCACTTTGCTTCATCCGATTCCTTCCAAATATTGGCTTGCGGGTTACACTCGCGTTGGACTGATGTGGGATGCCTTAATGCCTTCCTTCCAGCAGATCTTTTCCCATCGACTCTGACTCATTGCTCTGGGAATAAGGTCTAGAGTATTTTTGTCAATACCTTAGGGTTTGCAGTCATCAGTGGCATACTCTTCGCTATCAACAGTGGGGATTCATCATTGCCTCCTGATTGGTAGATTCTTCCAAGTGTTCGACTTCAACTCATTTATTCACACTTGTTAGATTGTACTAGGGCACCTTGACACTCATTTTCATTATTGGTGGGTTGTCTCGCGTTTTTTAACGGTATACATCATTGACCGGTAATCAAACGATTTCTCACATGGTCGACTTCAGCTCATTCATTCCCATTGTGTAGAATTGTGCCGTAGTGATCGGTGAAGACCTCGGGTTGCATTAGCATCTTTCGGTTCACTTTTGACAGTCCATTCAGTTTCTGCCAGTGATGCCATCCACCCTTATATGTTGCAGTTTCAGTACAGCATCATCCTATATGTTGGCTCCCGAGTTGTGTGATTGTACCATGAGTTCCACCCCTTATGATTTGGTACCTGGAGATTCAGTTACTTTTGTGATCATACATCTATTTTCAGCATCATTGATCAGTTTTCTATATGTGATACTTGGACATTGATTCCGACTTGTACTTCCGGGCGATGCTTAGCTGATTCATTGTGTACTTTCAGTTCAGCTATACTTGTATACATTCTGGATCTATCCTGTACTTTCTATATGGACGTATTTTTGACTGAGCATGGGTATGCCCACCTCAGACATGTGCTGACTCTTTGTTTTCTTTCATTGGTTTTTGACAGGCTGAAATCTGGTGAAGTCCTCTCTTGTCCTTGCGAAGTTCTTTCTATGTGCATAATACATTTCGGCCATCATGTACCCCTTCTGACCTCATATATTAGGGGGCATCTATTATAGCATCATTTTTCACCCTCATGTGATTCATGATTGTCTCTTTGGCCTTGGGCACCCATTCCCACAGATTTGGACAAAAGTTCACAAAAACAGTGTTTCAAATCCCATACACGGGTATGCCCAGACTTTTCCATGTATATACGCGAGTCCATATATACTTTTCCGCGTATGTCATTAAAATCATTAAAAAATATATAAAATTCCATATTTTCGAGGCTGGGTTGATGGTTATTCCAGTAATTCAACCACCCCAACCCATGGCCAACTGTTTCCAACTGATTGAAACTACTTTGAGGGAGTATAAAAGCCCCTCATGTGCATGGCCTAAGGGAGAGAGAGAAATTATTGATATTATACTCTGTTGGTATCCCAATTCAAGTCTGATTTCCCGTGCCTCCTGCACTTATCAGTTTATTACAGGAAACCCTTGTTTCCTGGAGATGTTCATCAGTTTATATGTCATCTCGTGTGCACAAGTCTTGGAAGAATATTAGTGAGGCAAGGGCAGGACGGATCCGGATGACGGTCTGTTCAAAGATCGTGGAAGGATTCAGGTGATCTCTCCACTTTTATATTACTGTACATGTTGTTCGTAATGAAGAAGAACCATCTTGTTCCCGAATTCACGTGTTAATATCTGCTTTCATATGTGAAATGATTGTTATTTAAGCATTTATTACTGTTTATATAATGTTTCACATGGATTACACTGACATTTAGAGTAGATATATGCTGTACAACCAGATTTTCGTGCACGTTTCTTCTTGGTTTTCAGGTTAAGGAAGAAGAAGGGTTGCTGGGGGTTTGGACCCCGCGGGATCTACATCAAATGTAGGATCTATGGGTGAGTTCTACGATCTATTATATCTAGTTTTTCATGTACAAATATGGTTGTGTGAGTCCTTCTTGAATAGCATGCCCTGATATATGGAGGTTTCAACCCAACAAACCTCTAGGGAGTTATTTCCCGAAACACCTCTACCTCCTTCTCCTCTACCTCTACCTCTACCTCCTCCAAATAGTGTATGTTCTCCATTAAAGACTCCTCCCCCCCCTTCTTCTGCCATGGTTGATTCTTCTATGGAAGTGGAAAAGTTTATGTCTCTAGCAGGTGTCCTTGAATCTTCTTCTAAGACAGGTTCAGTGGATGAAGTGGAAGGTATTTCTGATGGAATATTTGATCTTAAGTCTTCTAGAAGTCTATGATCAGTATAGTATGGGATGTGGGTTTGAGTTGGAGGTGTGCTGCCTCTTGGTCTTGGTGGAACAAGTCGTGTTCTAGGAATCAAGCTTCTACTTCTTATAAATCTACCCCTTGAGTCTCTTTCTCTACACATATCATTGTTTTTGGGAGGTAAGAAATAAGGCTACCTAGTTACACTTCCCTAGCAATGGCACCAAAATTTCTACTCAACTTAGTGTTCTTAAATTGATATCATAAATTGTCAACCAGGGCTAGTAAACTATTGAAGTGAAGTGCACCATATGTGCCTAGGTATCTTCTTCCTAATTCGTTGTGCTTAGTGTTTCTCTAGTGTTTTTGGTTTTTTGTTTTTATGCTAAGAGAAAAAGAACTAAATTTCTAGCAAAGAGAAGTTACTGATCACACTAAAATAGAATAAAATCTACTCTAAACTATGAATGGCACCAAGAACAGAAAATGCTAATCCACAGATTGTAAAAATGATAAGAAAAGTAACTCATAAAATTAAACTTATTCCAATTCATTTCATTAGAGGTATGTTGGAACAAACAGAGAAAAGGATTAGTTTGATGTAATGAGGTTCTCTTTAGTAAACAACAACTTAAAACATCATAGAGAAAATCTTATTCGTTGTTAGAAATTTGTTGGAACATTTTGAGAAAAGATTATCTGCAACATAGTAAGGAACCCTATGCTAAAATAACTTATGACACTAGAATTAACTCATTCTGCAACTCAAAATGTTACTATTAAGCCTCATTCAAGGGTTAGAGATTTCTTGGAACAACTTGGGAAAAAGGTTGTTTGTAAAATTATGAGAATTTTTTACATAATTTGCAGAATAGTCAAGAACTCAAAATGATATAACTAATTCTTGTTCATATGATAATGATGTGTTAGAAGAAGTTGAGAACAAGAGAAGCTTATAAAATAATGAGGGTCTTTTAAATCTAATTAACAGGACTGAAATGCAATTAACTAATAGAACTGAAATGCAATGAACAGAACTGAACTAAAATGCAATTAACTCAAAAGTACTACAGTTATATCTCATTCACGTATTAGTGATATATGGGAATAGCTCATGAGAACAAGATTGACTGTAATATTCAATGTAATTAAATGACATAAAACATGATGCAATAGGATAAACTCAGAAAACTTCCTAAGTTAAGAACAAAACAGAGTTAAAGGTCACTTATCTAGAAAATATGCAAAAAGCCTTTCGGATAGTAGGGGCCCTCTACCATCAGATTGGCACACGAATCCTTAACTTTTTAAAGTTGCTTCAAATCATGCATCAAAGTTATACTTCTTTCATTAGAAGAAAAATGCTCAGAAACAGAGTATCACAGTCTTTGAAAACTAACAACAAAACATCAACCAACTGTCTCTCGGTTCACCGAGTTATTTTTATAAGAAAATACATAACTGTAATTGAGTATAAATAGGCATAGGTGTCTTTTATAATCAAAATCGAACTAGAACTCCTGTTGAAGACTCGTATTTTGCTGAAGACACCTGCAGAGTCTTTATCCTTGTAGAAGTTTGCTTCTTGGTTTTGGTTTTTTCCACGTGCATAACCACTTTCAGATTTTTTCTCAACCTTCGTGGAGGACAAGGAATGATGCAAGAGAGTTTTGGAGTCTAACCATATATGTATTTCCCCCAAATGACACCTGTAACATGTTTAAACATAAATATGGCTACAGAATATACGACTAGCTACAGAATGACTGCATTCCGTAGTTAAGTCTACTAAAAAATCACTATGACAACAAAACCACAAAAGTATAATAAGTCAGTCATTGCATGTATTCGTAAAGTGATTTTAATCATTCCTATTGATCTTTTATGCCTATAACTGATAAAGGACAAATGGAATGAAGTGAAATTTGGTGAAAATAAAGGACATTTTTAGGGCTCAACACTACTGTATATCAGTACCCTTCTCTGACTGAAAATCTTTATCTGAATGTTTTCTTCCAATCAGTGTTATTTGGGAATGATTTAATTCACTTTAAGCATAGGAATGCTGGCATTCCCTCGTCTTATTTCCTTAGCTGAATTTTATTCTTGAATGTTATGTTCAGTATTAGTTAAGTAGAGATGAACTAAGGAAGATATGGTGTGCCCTGGTCCTAGTTTTATCCCCAAAGACTGTCTGGATGTTTTCCCTTGGAATGTGTTAAAATTTGGCTAGTTCCAAAGCACTTACCAGATCTTAGGCCATTTCTGTGTTATCTTTGTGTTTGTCTTGAAAGTAACCAAGTAAAGCAGAGTTAGGAGAGGATTTGTGGTGAGCCCGGCCCACTAGTTTCTACTCCAACAGTTGTCTTCAAGTTTCTCTTTGTTTTAAAATGTTTTCTATTGAAAGTAACTATTCTCAACCATCCAAAAAACAAAACAAACCCTTGGCCTTCATAACTAGCCTAATATCATTACCCAAAACTTCAAAGAAAAATTCATCTTTGCACTCATTGGAGAGATCCCTCTCTGGATTCAGGAGGGCTAGATCCTAGAATCCCAAAGTGGTTGAAACGATGTTGTTTCTGTGATTGGACTTTACCAATCTTGCTAATTACAGATTCCTAACAGGTAGCACTCGATACCAGGGTAGAATCATCAGTAGTCACTATCCTCTTTGTAATTTTGGGGCATTCATCTTCAAATAACTTGTACATGGCTTCCCACGAGGAATTTCCATTGTCTTTGGTGCAAAATGTGTCTAAAAATAACCCTGACATGGTTGGAGTTGTTTTGGTGGGAGGAGTAACGGATGGTTCTTGTGTTGTATTCTTATTTTTCCATTTTCCTACTTTAGAAATTTCTTGACTATTGTGATGGTCAGGACTAGCCTATAGCAGAAAAACACAGGAATGAGAAATAATTTCTTAACTCTCAAGAGTTAGTGAAAATAGTAAAATATTCACAATTACAACCTTTCTTTTGACGCAAAATCATGATGAAATCGAGGTGAAATGAATGAAATTTCTTATAATTTCGAAAAATATTACTTCTCTACTTTTTGATATTTAAATGTGACAATGTGAGTTCATGTGGGCTTAACATATCAGCATATCAAGGAAAAATTATTGGAATAATGAAATGGGGAATGCTTAAAAATTTGTGCTATTGGAGAGGTTTTATATATAAATAGTATGATAAATTAACACCTATGAAAAAAAGACGGGAAGGGATATTGGAAAAAGCTTTATCAAACATGGCAGATCTCGGACAGGGATAATATTAGAAGTGAGAGATATAGGAATTGAGAGATATCAAATGTATGGGATATCGGAGGTGTATAATATCAAAGGAGGTGGATATCGAAGGTGTTATCTTTGTAAATTTACGATATCACAGGCGTTGTTATTAATAAAATATTGCTACTGGGGCCAGCAGCTAAGTGTAATATTCAATTATGCATCTATGTGCACTTGCTTTTAGTCTATAAAGAAACCTTAATAAAAATACCTTTTGGAAATAAGTCATCGGGAAGAGATATCGGGGAAGAATTTATCATAAATTTCACGAAAGGAAAGTTACGATATAAAAGGAGTATGATATGGATCTTTTCCGATATACATTTTTTAATTCAAATAAAAGGTTGATTTTAAACAGTTCGTGATTATCATTCATTTGTAAAAGTGAAGCTTTGTTGTGTGTGCTCTGACAAAGAAATTCTTCAAGCTTATATGATCCTAAAAAATCCCCTAACTTTAATTTGAAACCTAGGAAATTTTATTAGCAAGAACAAGGGTCCCCATTATTTATTAATACTTAAGAAATTGGGGGGTCGTTGTAGGCTACAATAGGTGGAAACTATGAAATCTATGCATGAAACACATCCTTAAACTATCATAAAACATGATACCTCTTCCGAAGACTTCAACATGAGTCAACATCCTTCCCTTTGTCACTAGAAATATGAGCTACAAACAATACACATCCTTTTCGACTACTACGTTTTTCCTGCATAGTTGTAACCATTCTCATTGATGTAGGCTTCTTCGTTCCCTGTAAGAGTATCCTCTCTCCATCCTCCAAGCACTCAATAGCCTTGTCATAGAAATCTAACTTTTTCCTATGAATGTACAACCAATCCATGCCAAAAATCATGTTGTATGAACCCAAAGGAAGCACATTTATATGTGATCATGTAGACATACCATTCAACTCAAATGCACAATATCTCACCCAATGATGAGCTCTTTTCTTGGTCCTTGTAGCCAATTGCACTAAGCAATATTCTACATGCACTTATTTACTCAAGCAACAATTATCCACTAGGTCAATATTGATATAACTATATTTATATCTAGGTTCAATCAAAATGGAAACAATGTGATCACAAAGCTTACCTTCCATCTCCATAATAGATTCTTGATGATTATCCTTCCTACTATCCACTTATACATAAATTTGAGGAATACTCTACTCAACATATCCAAAAATTTGTGCCTTCTGAGCACAATTTGTGCCTTATGTGGCTTCTTCCTAAACCTAAATTTCTCCTGTTATTATCTCCACCACAATTCCAACACTAAAAAGGCTTCTTGCCATCGCCCTTGTTCTAATCCTCAGAATAAGACCCATGTCCTCTATCACCTGCATTGAACTTATTGTACAATGTTGCATTATCCTTGTGACCTATATCATGAGGTCTTCCTCGCTTCTTATCCCACTTTCATTTAATATTCTCATTCCCCTTCCAATCATGCTTAGGCTCAAATTTACGCTTAGACTACTCATAACAGTGCTTTAACTTTCCAATGACCAAGACTCGTCATACTCAAAATGATCCTTAAATGCTAAAGGAAACCCATTAATGAATCTTTGAACCTTTGTCTTTTCATCATTGAGGTAGGCCACATACTTTAATGGATCCAGAAACTTAGTCGTGTACTCTTCATCTATCATAGAACCCATCTTCAACTCGTAGAACAAGCTTAGCCTTTCTATTATGATATATCTCAGACAAGTACTTCTTTCTGAAGAGTCCCTTAAACTCATGCTAACTCAACTCCTCTAGTTTGATGCCTTTGACATGATTCACGTCTTCCCAATAGATATCTTCTTTACCTTTGAGACTGAAAATAGTTATATTGGATTTCATATTCTATAAATAATCATGCAACTTGAAGAACTTCTTCATCCCGAGAAAAAATGCTTCTTCATATTCTGATTTCTTCATCTCTCCATCAAAGGTAGGAGGCTTGGCTTTCTTGAACTCATCTGGAAATTAATATTTCCCACTCCTCTTATAAGGATGATAGAAGTGATGACCATGATGTCTATCTAATCTAGAACTAGAATATAACCCATAACCACTACCTCTCCTGTCAGGTGTATCCATCCATCTACCACCTCTCACTATGTGATCCATGTTTGACCTGTGTCCTCTATGAGACCTACTACCACATGCCCCATTACCCCTTTCCTCCTATCTATGACTAATTCTCGGCTATCCTTATCTTTGCAAATTTGATAAAATTTGAAGGATCACTGCATTATCCTCTACTTGTTTTTCCTGAGATCTAGCAAGACTTTCATGTGAATGAATTATCCTGTCATTATATTCTTTGCAACTTTTGATTTTTTTCCTTTAGACTTCTCAATGTTTCTACTAAATAAATAGAGTACTAATCTCCTTTTTGTTCAGTATATTTGTATAGATATTCAAGTGAATTATAATCCACCATCTTTCTTTCCATCCCCCATCTTATATTTCCTGAAAACATACCATGTTAGATAAACCAAATATAAACATTGTCAAAATCATACCTTAGTGAAGTTCAAGGGAGGCTAGCTTGTCTGCGCAATCAATCCAGATTAGCTCGATATACATATTCATAATGACACTAACATATCAACATAATTACTATCAACATCATAATATATAAACATCATCAAGACAACACAAAAGTGCAACAATGACTATACCCACGCATGCATAGAAAAAACATGGAAAACTAACCATGAATGCATAAAAATCACATCTATCCCATTTAGTCCAAGTGTTTGAACCTAGAAGCTCTAATACCACCCTGTAACACCTCCTTCCACATTTACCCAATTTCATAAGCTCTCCAGGGTAAACACGGGATGGGTGTCACTATGATATTACATGACCTCCAAGTTCTAGTTAAGGAAGTCATGCCTACAAACAGAACACATAATGACATCCTATAGGGACTATAGATCATTTAGGAGATTAACAACTACCACAAGTAATCAATCCCTGAGTTGGAACCTTACTTCTCTGATCTAGCACCCCAACCACACACATGACAAGGCAAGGGTGTGGTTACATGCCTCCAATCGCGTGCACAAGCCTCCTTCCATGCGGTTATGGCCTAAATCCTCCATATCTGAGCATGTGATCCCAAGATCTCTGCCACCTTTTCAAGACAACCTCCAAACCACTGCCCAGAATTTCCTATAACTTTCCAGAATCATAATTTACATGCCAACAATGCCAAACACACACAATTGAAGCAAAAACTTGACCTAGAATGCCAAATCCAAGACATACATTTTGTCAAACATATGGAAAACATATAAGCTACATGTCATTAATGCATATTTGATCATGAATTGATAGTCTCCATTTGAGAATCACCAAGAAGGCTCGAAACCCTCTCTAGCTATATGTAATAACACTTTTTTATCCATGCATTCATGATCCGTAAACTCTTGTGGATATTCCATTGGACAGTTCATCACAACATATCTGATAATAATATATTAAAATACTATATTTTTACACTATTAGTGTTTTATTAGATATGTAGATTTAACTGTAATTAGTGCATGCATGTGAATTGAAACTATGCAGAAAAAGTAGATAATGACAAAATAATCTCACACACACACACATAAGACACAAAATATTCTCTTTGGGAAACCATTTTAGGAGAAAACCAAGCTAGAAGGTGAGGCTGCTTCACTCTCTTTATTTTTCTGGAAATATGGATGCAGGTACAAAGAATTAATGCATATGGCTTGTAGGCTACTACAGTGCATAGATATTCTCTATGTTATCTACCTCCTATCTCTCCTGGCTATATTTTCTCAGCTATGGAAAAAAATTCTCTCGAAATAATGGAATGTCTCTTCCTCTCAGTGGCCCGGTTATAACACAGCCCGATACCCTACTAGTGGTTAATTTGACTACATAAACTATTAACTAGAGTTAAAATATAGACTTGTATATATTATGTTACATTATAATCATGTGGCCAACCCATTTTCCATGAATAATTGGGGATGATGTGACATCATCTCGAACTATAAGTGTGAAAACAGGAAGGTCAACTTTTGAGTGGCATAACTTTTTCATATGGATTGTGATTGATGCAATTATTGCGTCATTGGAAATATATATGTGTGTATAATAACATATTATGGTGCATGCCACAACGTATATTTTTTATCCCAAAAAAAATTCATTTGATGCTTCAAAACGCTCCCGAAACGTCGACAAATGTTCCATAACGTTGTGGATAATCCGGGAATCTCTTTAACAAATATATTTTTCTGCCAATCACCTTAATTCCATATTCCAAGAATTAATGTGGGATCTCATGGAATACCCAAAACAAAACAAAACTAGGGATTCCAAAGGCCATACCACCTCAACCCTCAACCACAATGCTTCCACCTCTACAGTCTGTAAATCACTAACATCAACCAAATTGGTCTCTACCCAAGTTGTGCATGTATAAATTATACAAAAATCATGTATATCTTGGATTCACCCAACCTAAAAATGTGCTAAAGTTAAATATTGAATTTCTTCTACAAATATTTTGCGGAATTAAAAACACAATCGCTAATCACATGAACATGAAGAAAGATCAATCACACACAACACTGATAATTTCTTGGTGAAATATTACAGCTAAAAACCCCACTATCTTCTATTGTATATTAAGCATGGATCATGAAACAATTTCATACAAAACTCTTCTCACAAGAGCCCTTAGTACATCAGCTAATTCTCTCACACTATCATATGCAAAATTGACCAACACATAGCCAATTCTCAGCCTCCAGACAGCCTGCCTTGCTTGCGCAATCCCTAATGGTAAAGATCCCTACAATATAGGAATTCTTGCTTTCCTTAACTATGCAAGTATCATGGGCACTCCAATAGGTTTTTTCCTGCATGTGTGCAAGAAGATAATCCTACAACTGATAGTCAACCCCCCTTTCACCTAGAACTCAACTAGGTCTCCACTGGATTTGACATGAAAGCATCTAATAATAGAAAACCCTCAGTTGCATGTGAGATCACTAATTGTGAATTAATTAATATTTAATTCACTAGATATCTCACTAGTGTATCTTCAGCTACAACTATCACAACTGAGTTTAACTCACTTAACTGAGTTAAATTGTTTACAACTTGCACCAACTCATGCACCACTGCACTTTGAACTCTGTTACAACTAGAATTACTCTGCATGTCCTATCAACCAACCTCTAACTCGAAATCCACTAGCTAACTGAAGTTATCACTTTCATTTAACTCATTCAAGTCCACATTGATAATAGATTACGTTTAATGTCCATCTAAATTAAGGGATAATAAAAATAGGCATGCACCCAAAAATAGCATTGTGGGCCCCACCCTAGTTTGGGTGCTTAATGAAACGAGGTGATAAATGCAACCAGGTGCTTAATTCACTAGGTGTGGGTGTTGAATCTTCTTGTTGAACCTCAACACTCCCTCTCAACAAGAAAGGGATTATTCTTCACCCTGATCCTGTCTCTATGGTATTTGAATTTTCTCCTGGTGAGTGCCTTCGTCAGAATATCTACATCCTGATCTTTCGTGGAAATGTACTGAAGCAACATGATCCTCCTCTACACACAATCTCTGAGATGATGGTATTGGATATCTATATGCTTGGACCTATCATCAAACACAGGATTAATCGAGAGTTTAATGCAACTTTGATTATCACAATGAATCACTGTCGGATCCATCTGAGAACCAAACAAACCAACCAATATCTTTCTCATCTAGATAGCCTCACATGTAGTTTGACTTGCTGCCATTTATTCCACTTCCGCTGAACTGAGTGCCATGGATTATTGTTTCCTACTATACCAGGAAACCATTGTCGATCCAATGCTAAAGATCCCCCCTGATGTGCTCTTTATTTCTGATGGACTTCCAGCCCAATTTGCATCCGTGAAGCCATGCAAATTCACTCCATCTGTCCTTTTGTATCATAGACCATACTCTAATGTGCCCCTCAGGTATCTCAGGACATGCTTCCTCACCTTCCAAAAGAGCTTGGTAGGCTTAACCAGAGCTTGACTAGTTGGTTAACCGTGTAGCAAATGTTCAGTCTTGTGTTCACTAGATACATTAGCAAACCCACTAACTGTCGATGGATAGTAGCATCCACTACCTCTCCACAAGTAGCATCCTCTTTCCTCCAATTTCCTGGAGGAGTATCCATGGATTTGGAGCTCTGCGTGTTAAACTTACCTAGTATCTCCTTTGCATACTTGCCTTGAGACACAAAAATTTCACCGTCTCGTTGCCATATTTCCAATCCAAGGAAATAATGAAGGAGGCCCATATCCTTCATTTTGAACTCCCTTGCAAGATCCTCCTTGCATGAGTGTATTAGCTGCTCATCACCAGTCAAAATTAGATCATCAAAATATATAACAATGATCAATAGCTTACCCTCAACCACAATCTAGTACAGGTTTGCATCTGCTTCACTTTTGGTGAAGCCCAATCTGGTGAAATAGTTGTCTATCCGAGTGTACCGAGCACGGGGTGCTTGTTTCAGCCCATACAACGCTCTTTTGAGCCTACACACATGTGACTCACTGTTGAATATTTCAAAACCTTCAGCCTGCTCTATGTACACCTCTTCCTCAATGATCCCATTGAGAAACATAGTTTTCACATCCATATGATGAATGTGTTAGCCCATCTGCGCTGAGAGTGCAACGATGGATTTTATGGAAGAGTACCTTGCGATAGGTAAAAAATTCTCATCATAATATATCCCCTCGATCTGTGAGAAACCCTGGACCCCAAATCTGGCCTTGTATTTCTCCACACTCCCATCAGCAGCTATATTTACCTTGTATATCCATCTCGAACCTACCACTAATTTGTCGACCGGTCTTGGGACTATCTCCCATGCATTGTTCTTAACAATGGAGTCATACTCCTCCACCATTGCATCAACCCAAGTAGGCTGCTGCACAGGTTCCAGAAAGGAAGATGGTTTAGTCAAAATATACTTGCTCATTAGAGCCATGTATCCAGTAAATCAGTCAGGATATTGTCTCTATCTTTGTTATGAGGTAGGGGCTCCTAAATTCTGTGCAGCATCAAGTCTCAGCCTATCAGCTTCTGTGGTACGCCTTCTACCATTTTTGATGGATGGCTCTACATGAGTGATATCCTCTACTCCATGAACCTCCTCATGTGTTTGATCCACATCTTGAGACTCATTCTTGGGAACCAGCAGTTCCTCCTCTACATGCAAGTCTAGCTCCCTCTCAAGGGACAATCACATGGATTTCCCCTCATTAAATTTTACATCCCGTCGCACAACAGTAATTATATTGTTTGGAAAATACACACAATAATTATGGGGTGTTTTTGTGTACCCCAAAAAAATCCCAACTTCAACATATGGTTCCAACTTCTTCCTGGCGTCCTTGGTGCATGCACATAAACATATGAGCCAAAAATCTTAAAGTGTGAAACATCAAGTTTCTTACCAGTGAAAGCCTCTTCATGTGTACTCATGCCAAGTACTCTATGAGGACAATGGTTTTGCACATAAACCACAGTGTTTCATGCTTCCACCCACAAATGCATTAGTAGGCCCTGATCATGCAACATCACTCGTGCTGCACCCACGACTATTTGGTTCTTCCTCTCTGTGACCCCATTTTGTTGTGGGTGATGAGGCGCTATGAGTTCTCCTCGAATTCCTTCTTTGCTGCAGAATTTCTTGAATTCGTTAGAGATGTATTCTCCACCATTAACGCTGCTAGGAGCCTTCACTTTCTTCCCCGACTCTTTCTTTTACATGAAGAAGATATAGCATCTATGAGAAAATTCATCAACAAAGATTACATAGTACTTATGTTTTGTTTTTGAAGCAACTGAGAATGGTCCATGCATGTCCGTGTGAACTCTCTCAAGGATCACCGAAGCTCGGTTCTCCTTTTCATGAAAGGTGTATTTTAAATACTTCCCCATGGTGAAACCCTTGCGCTGATCTAAATGAGAAAGTGTTCCCATTGGAAGTCCAGTAGAAATTTGTTGCATGACTTTCAAGGCTCCATGATGAAGATGGCCCAATCGCCTGTGCCATAATTCGCCCTCATCCCAGCTCATCACTTTTTCCACCTTTCCCATCATGGCAACACAACCATCTACCTCAAGCTTGTAGATATTATTAACTCAAATCCCTATCCTCTTGGCTTGACCCATTTTTTATGTCACAGGAAAGCTTTTCCATCACTAAAAACAACATCATAGCCTTTGTCTTCCAACATTGCGACTGAGACCAAATTTTTCTTCAGACCTGGTACATGCATCACATCTTTTAATTGAAATGGTTTACCTGAATCCCTTTGAAAGGTAATGGTACCAATTCTAGTAGCATTGTATCGTTCATCGTCGACCATCTCAATATGCATATGGAGATCTTTCTCCTCCAAGTCACTGAAAATTTCCTTATCTCCCGTCATGTGAAAGGAAGTGCCACTAATACCATACCAATCCCAATGCACTAGCACCATGCATGTGATCAATGAGAATTCAAGCTCAAATTTCAAGGCAAGGGCCTCACCGGCTGTACATATAGTAGCCTTCTTGGTCTTCTTTGTGGAAAGTTAGTGGTGAAATGCCCATGTTTGTGACAGTGAAAACACTTCACCTTGGACATGTCCTGCTTCTTGCCTTTGGACTCGGATTTTGAAGGGAATTTACTTCATTTCCACTTCCTCACCTTGGTAGCCAAAGAAAAATCCTCTTCATCCTCATTCTTAGATGAATATCCATCTCTAGTGTTCTGTTTGAACTCCTCCTGCACCAAATCGTCGTTCCCAACCTACCAATTTTTCCCTTCCATTGACAGAGTCTTGATAACTGTGCCAACTCTTAGGAAGTCCAAGGAGAGCCAAGCTCACCAAATCATCATCAGTGACTATTATTCCTACACTCCCTAGCTCATCCCAACATTGGAAAAGCTTCATGAGATATTTTGGAATGGTGTCGCCCTTTTCCATCTTTATCTCCCTGAGTTTATCTTTTAGTGCCAATTTCCTATGGTCATTTTTTCTTTGGAATAGACCCGTCAAAGCCTTCCACATAGAATTTGGTGTGGCTTTCCCATGGAGGCTTGAGGCAATGTGATCTCGTACTCCCTCCAACAAGATCCTCATCGCCTTTGCCACATTCTTTTTCCATGCATCAATATTGGAAATATCTGCAGTATCTAGCTTAGGAACATCTTTGTCAATGAATTCTTTCAAGCCATTATCTTTGAGTACTGCCTCCATCCTGTCCTTCCAAGAAATTTAGTTCAAGCTGGCCTCGATTGCATACTCTAACCTCAATCCATTGAAATCCATTTCAATCTTGAATCAGCTATAGCACCAAGAAAGTCTTTCTGCAAATTCAAATTCTATCCAGTCACAAACTCATCTCTTGCTTCACTTCTGCAATTTCCTGTGTTCTGATACCATGTATAAATTATACAAAAAGCATGTATATATTGGATTAAACTGATCTAATAATGTGCTAAAGTTAAATATTTAATCGCTTCTACAAATATTTTGCGGAATTAAAAACACAGTCGCTAATCACATGAACATGAAGAAATATCAATCACACACAACACAGATAATTTCCCGAGGAAATATTACATGGATCATGAAACAATTACATACAAAAATATTCTCACAATAGCCCTTAGTACATCATTTAATTTTCTCACACTGTCATATGCAAAACAGACCAACACATAGCCAATTAGTAGCCTCCAAACAACATTACTTGCTTGCGCAATCCGTGATGGTAAAGATCCCTAAAAGATAGGAATTCTTGCCTGCATTGACTGTGAAATTATCATGGGCACTCCAATAGGTGTTTTCGTGCATGTGTGCAATAAAATAATACTACAACTGATATTCAACCTCCCTTTCACCTAGAACTCAACTGGGTCTCCACTGGATCTGACATGCATGCAGCTAATAATAGTAAATCCTCAGTTGCATGTGAGATCAATGATTGTGAATTAATTAATATTTAATTCACTATATCTCTCACTATTGTATCTTCAGTGACAACTAGAACAACTGAATTTAACTCACTTAACTGAGTTAAACTGTTTACAACTTGCACCAACTCATGCACCATTGCACTTCGAACTATGTTACAACTAGAATTCCTCTACATGTCCCACCAACCAACCTCTAACTTGAAATCCATGAGACAACTGAATTTATCACTTTCAGTTAACTCATTCAAGTCCACATTGAGAATAAATTACATTTTAATGTCCATCTAAATTAAGGTATAATAAAAATATACATGCACCCAAAAATAGCGTTGTGGGACCCACCCTAGTTTGGGTGCTTAATGCAACCAGGTGCTAAATGAAACTAGGTTCTTAATGCACTAGGTGTGGGTGCTGAATCTTCTTGTTGAATCTCAACAGTCAAGGGCTCCAGGAACTAGTAACTCAACCCACAACCTTCCAAGGTTCTAGAGTGTTTGTTCCAATTGCAGCTCTAGGGACTAGTAACTCAACCCACCAAGGGATCGAGAGTGTTTGTCCCAACCAACGGCTCCAGGAACTAGTAACTAAACCCAAGTGTTTATAGGGCTTCCAAATTTTTTGTTTCAACCTACAACCATGAGGAACGTGAGCACCAATTGGAACAAACAACAAGTGGGAAACCCACAACACCATGGTTATCCATGAAATGGTAAGGCAAGGTTAAAACCATTGTCAATCCATGTGAATCCCCATTCCAATGATAACACATAACCAGAGAATCACATGCATATAACATGCATCCAAAAATCAGTAAGGAAGTCACACATGCAACCTGTTATCTGCAAAGAAATCTAGTTGTAGTTATTGATCCAATTGTTTCTTTACACTCCCAACTTTCATTTTTTTTCTTTCTCTAAATCCCATTGAATACTAGAGTGCTCCAAGCATGATCCACGAATTCTCTAAGTGTGAAAGAGTATGATAAAATGAGAACTCCAAAACTGAACCAACAAAAAGTTGTCAAAAGCTAGCAACTATTTTTATGAAGCCTTTTTATCATTGAGGCCTTTATTTTCTTCATTTTCCTTCATTTTTCCTCTAATTTCCTTAGGATGCAAACATGTGTCCCTTAACCTTCCTTTTCTCCTATTTTCATTTATTTTCCTAAATAAATGCTAATTATTGTCTCTTTTCCTTTACCAATTCCTTTGCCAATTTCCATAGTCATCAAGTAATCCAATGTGATTCCCACTAAAATATTTTTACTAGCATTTAGCTTGGAATACATGTCCCATGACCTTGGTTTTATTTTATTTACATGGAAAATAAACCTGAGGCTGGTCCAAATGCTCCTATTTTCTTGCCCAATTCCCAAGAGAATTAGATCACCTTCTCAATGCAAAATTTGTACACTCAATATTATCCAATAATGATTACAATTATGCCTTTTTCCTCCACTCCACTAGGAAAATTTAATTGCATGTAGGGCTAGGGATATTTTTAGTAAATTGACTAGTTAAATAAGAGATTAGTGAGTTAACAATAGTTAAAGCTACTCAACTAAAATCATACTAACTCTATTCTAGACTAGAGCTTAGATAACTAAGTTTCACTACATATAACTCCACTAGATAGCTAGATCTTAAGAATCAATTCATGCACAACTCTTGTTCTTTCCCACAAACTCTAACTCACTGAATGAACTGAGTGATTTGGCCTTATCACTCCTACTAACTACAACTCAATTCATCCTGCTCAAGTGGAAATTCGAATTTCTCCATTTGACTAAAGCACAAGTCAAAGGAATCCTTTCTTGCTACAATTTAACAATGAACACAAGAAAAAACAAATATTGTTAAAGATATGATAAATTTTCTAAGAGGTGTGTTTCTCCTCTATTTATTGTCATTTGATTATCCTTATATTACATAATCGAGTGTTTTTTTAACCATATTTTTAATCTACAATAACCAAAACCAAGGCATTTTCAATTTTCAAGAAAAAGAAAACACTTAGAGATCTGGATCTAGGATAAAAATTACAACGAAAAAAAGTACTTTGAACATTTCTATAAAACATTTGTATTTGTTGAAACTAAAATCTATTTAGAATTTATGTATATTAGAAATGAATTTGTGTTATCTTATTTTGTTTTTATTGGACAGTTCTTACTTAGTTTCAATTATAATATCCTTTTAAGTAGTAATTTAAATGTATTATTTGTGAACAAGAAAAATATATTGAATTTGAACGATGTCATAGTAGAGATGGATGAGCATGTAGAGATAGCAATGAGCAGTACTATAGAAACATATATCACAACAGACAATACAAAAGAAATAGAAACCAACAAAGAAATGAAAGAAACTAGGTAATTTTGTGTATGATTAATTAACTATATATCATATTTCTGTTTTTGAGTTTTTTTTTTTTTTTAATTTATTTCATTTCAATGCTATGACTAGGAAAAAAAAATCGAGTCTACACCATTTTTTATTGAATATATCACTAACAATATAACATGGAGGATTTTTCAAGGAGTCGTCTTGGTTACATATCAACAATTTTTGGACAAAACAAACAAGACAAAATCAATTCTCCATGCATACTTAATAGATAAGAAAGTGGAAATGACAATAACATTGCTTGTCCCAACTCAGTTTATCAAATAGCATGAGACAAAATTATTGCAAATGTTGGTGTTTCCATTAGATATTTTTAAATTATTGCAAAGCATAAATATGACAATAGTGATTGTGAAAAAACTATTTGTCTAAATAGTTTTAGCAGTATAGAAAATGTGTGTCTTGTTTGTGCAGAGCGTCGATTCCTTTCAAATATGATGATTGCAAATTTGTCATGTAATGAAGATGTGTTCCCATTTGGCACAATCATTGCTATTACAATTTTGGTAACACACACAACAATGCAATATGTACTAGAAATCAAAGACGACACTATTGAATGGGACTTGGAAATAGTAAGCTTTAATTTATTTGAATGTTTCATTGTGACAAATTTATTGTCCATATGCAATACGATTTTCATGTATTGTTTTACAAATGTTGCATATGTAATAGGTTCAAGTACACAATAAACTTGTTCCATCATGTCTTTCAATTAAAATGAAATTGCAAGAAAACATTTTTTTGTTGATCTTGCTAAAGAATATAGTTAGAAAACAAGAAATATTTTTCTGGACTTCAAAAATCGATGTTCATATGTCCATTGAAAACAGGAAAGAAAGTCAAAAATCTAAGAAATCTACATTCTTCACCAAGTGGAATATGCACGGTAAATTATATTATAATCTAAGAAATCTACTTTCTTCCCCAAGTGAAATATGCACGGTAAATTATATTATATTGTTTATATAGACATAGATAAAAAATAGGAAAAAGACATTTGATTTCATGTTACTTAGCCTTCATTTTCTATATCAATTTTGTGTTACTTTCAAGGATACCTGATAGCAATTAGTGCATATACGAATCCATTTGAGATTGTATGTGAAAAATTTAGTAGTCCAATTACAAATGCTATAATTGTGAATAAAACTATGCTTTATTGCACCACTTGCAAGCAAGACTCTCGCTTCATTTATTTCCATAAATTACATTAAATCATACATGCAAATGATAGGACTGAAATACATTGTGTTCTAAGGGGAGTGGAACTAGACAAGATATTACCTACACTACAAGAAATTTTGTATGAGCAATATTTTACAGCCAAATAATATGTTATTAATATGTTTTCCGATTTCGAGACACATGACGCATTTACAATAAAGCATCAAAACGTTATTATACATATAAAATGACCATTTTCTTTTTTTATATTATTTAGTAATCTAGTAATGACATAGGTCTCATTGGTTGCATTGTCAAGCATGTTAACGTTGCCTTATAGCTTTTGGTTTAGGAATTGGGCTATTTTCGAATAGCTCCTTCTTTTTACTCAATGATTCGGATCTAATTTCACATTGTCAATAAATATACTATACTTATGAAAACAAGATTAGCAATACAATCATTAGAGAAAACAAGGAGATTGCTTCTACTAATGCAAATACTAATATGACATTGTACAAGAACTTTCAATGAACTATTTTGTTCAGGTTCTATGTTTTGTACTATGCTATGTTATGTTTTCTTTCTTTTGGTCTCATTTCTTACATTGTTTTATTGATTTATCACATTTTCAAGTTCTATAACTAGTCAAACAATATTGCAAGTTGGTTACACGGGAGTTTGTAGCTTGGTTCATCGTTTTTCCAGTGGCATTGCTATTAATTAATGGAATTTACAATCAAATTTTTCTTTGTTTACATTTTTTACTAATGCAGTATTATTTCTACTAAAAAAAATATTTCATGCAAGATTTAAACAAATATCTAAATAAATCATTATTATACAGAGGTTAAACAAATTTCTAAATCGAATAAGAAATATTACAATATAACTTATAGAATATGTTGCATCTTTACATATGTTTGTAATACATAATAGTATTATATGATCTTTTTTCTTTAACTATGTCAAGAATATTACAATACATAACCTTTAGCATATACTGAATTTCAAAATTGGTTGAGGAAATAGAAAAATTTGGTAATGATTTCTTTACTAATTAACCATTTTTTCCGAAGATTAATGATTCCATTTATTATGCTACCAGAATGGAGATTTGATTGCTTTGTTCATATTTTGCAAGACCTCTTCTCACAATGTTCTTATGGCATCTAGTCCATATTCAAGTCCCATACGTGTTTGTCAAAGTTACAGAATATTATCCATTAGCATCAAAATATCTTGGATAAGCATTAAGATATATTTGCTCTCTAAAGGTACCTCTTCTTGTGTGTTTTTGTCATTGTTTCTTTGGGCCATTTATTGGCTCTTAGTAACAAATTCAAAAAAAAAATAGACAAATTATAAAGAAAGTTGGTTTCCTATAATTTAGTAACGAGTCTAGAACAAAATGAACATTGAAAATTTTCTTTCACAGGAAACAGGCCTACATATAATGTGTTAAAGGCGATAACTCATCTAAGCCATGAATTGGAATATATGTTCTAAAACAACACTTAACTATTATCGATTTTAATGGTATTCATTAACCAGTGATCGTCATCAATATGGCTAATACTGATTTAGCTAATCTTTAATCATAAAATATTATTCTGAAATCAGTTACTTTAAATCATATATGTTTTAATCAAATTCCAACTTTACATATTCCAATTGATATGATTATGTTTCATGATTGATTTGTTTCAATTCAATGCTAAGTGTGATTTCCAAGTTTTCACATCTTCGTAAACATTACCTTCTCGACAAAGTTTTTGCATATAACACACTTGTCTTTTCTCACATGCTGTAGTACTAAATTCTTCCAATGGTCTATATGTTACCTATTATCATTACAATAATAATGTAATAAAATATTTTATAAACACTAATGTTAAACTACACAAATAATGAGTACAATATGCAATATTAAATTTGATAAATGTAAATTGAGATTGTAGATTGGTTATGAAGTGCAAAGATGTTGATTTTTTGGTAATGTATGTTGCCTTTGAAATTTTCTGCACTCACTCTCCACACTCAAACAAAACTCTGCACTCCTACATGGGTTCCTAGAAAAAATATAGAGTGCAATGCCTTAACCGCAGAAGAAATTTATTTTGCGGTAGTGCTGGAAAATCACTATTCTATGCATTTCCGTAGAAATATTTCATTATGTAGGGAGTTTTGTGCAAAAATATTTCATTATGCAGAGATATTTCATTGTACAAATTTTTGTTCCCACTCCATAAACTTCAACCTATGTCAAACTTGATAATAAACTTCTCGGACTATGGCTCTAATCCCTGACTTTATTCTTGCAAATTCGCTCCAGCAATCTAAATATACTATCAATCTAACTTTCCTTTATTTTAAGCCTTTGTATTTTTCATTAATTTCATCTCGATCCGCAACTACCAAACAATCAAGAAAAATAAATGTGATAGTGGAAACTCTAGACAATGTCAACTTGTACTGAATTTAGCTAAGAAAAAATTTGGAATTAGTACTATTATGTTTCCTTGTATGAAGCTCTCCTTGTATAAATATTTTACTATGTGGACATCGGGGATTGTGCAGAACAGCAAGGGTGCAAAGAGAAAATTAATCTTAAACTACTTTCCATTTCAAAAAATTACAGACGTATTTGTGCGCAATATGTGTGAGAAAATGAAGGTGCGGAGGGAAATTTATAGCTTTAATACGTAATCTAATGATATTTCACATTTTCCTATTACATAAAGTTTCTCATTTTCTATTCTAATGATATTTCATGTTTTCTACAATAAAAAAATTTATTCCACTGGGTCTCCTTGAAGAAGTGTCTAGTTGCACACTCCTTGGTCCATTCAAACTTCTTTCATTTTCACTGCAAAGATGTAATAGGGTAGGAAATCCATGGGAAGTTCCCGATGAACCTCCTGTAGTAACTTTATAGTCCCATGAATGGTCTAACCTCATACACATTCCTAGGATCTAGTCATTCCATAATAGATTTAATCTTTTTTTCGTTCCATCGTTATGCCTTCCTTGGAAACAACATGTCCCAAGAAATGAACTTTAGTTTGAAAGAAACTGCACTTGTTAATATTGGCATACAACTTATGCTCTCTCATAAATTTTAAAACTTCTTTTAGGTGCTTTGCATGGTCTTCCTCATTCTTAGAATATATTAATCTATCTTCAATGAATATTATCACAAACTTATTTAGATAAGAATACAACACACTATTCATCAAACACATGAAAGTAGTTGGAGAATTAGTAAGACCAAAAGGAACCACCACAAACTCATAATGCCCATACATGGTATGGAATGTGATTTTGTAAATATCTTCTTATTTGATGCACACTTAATGATATCCTAATCTCAAATAAATATTTGAAATCATTGATGTTCCCTTCAATTGATCAAACAAATCATCAATCTGTGACAATGGATACATTCTCTTGATAGTCACTTTGTTCAACTGCATGTAATCAATGCACAACCTGAGAGTACCATCCTTCTTCTTCAAAAACAACACTGGTGCACCCCAAGGTGACACACTTTCCTTATGTATCCCTTATCAATAATTTCCTTAATTTGTAACTTCAATTCCACCAACTCTACAGTGTGCATCTTGTAAGGTGACTTTGATGTTGGTGTTGCTCCTAACATCAACTCAATAGAAAATTTTTCTTCCCTATGAGGTGGTAACTATGAAATCTACACAGGAAACACATCCTGAAATGGTTACAAAACATGATACCTCTTCAAGACTTCAACATCCTTGACATCCCTCCCTTTCTCACTAGAAAATTTATGAACTAAAAACAATACACATCCTTTCTAGCTACTAAGTTTTTACTGCATAGTTGTAACCATTCTCACTTATGTAGGATTCTTTGTTCCCTGTAATATGATCCTCTCTCCATCATCATACAAGCACTCAATAGACTTGTCATAGAAATATACCTTTGTCCTATGAATGTACAACCAATCCATGCCAAAAATCATGTTGTATGAACCCAAATGAAGTGCATTTAGATGTGATGATGTAGAAATACCATTCATATCAAATGCATGATATCTCACCATACGATGAACTCTTTTATTGATGCCTATAGCCAATTTCACTAACCAATATTCTACATGCACTTCTTTACTCAAGAAACACTTGTCCACTAAGTCAGGATTGATATAACTATATTTAGATCTAGGGTAAATCAAAATGGAAATAACTTGATCACAAAGCTTACCTTCCATCTCCATAATAAATTCTTGATGATTATCCTTCCTATTTTCCACTGCTACATAAACCTGAGGAACACTCTGCCCAACATCTCCAATAGTTTTTGCCTCATGATCATTGTAAATATGAGGTTTTCCACCCTGATGTTGTGGATAATTTCTCATGTGATGCTCTCCACCACAATTCAAACATTACAAAGGCTTCCTTCCATCACTCATGTTCTACTCCTCTGGATAAGACGCATGTCCTCTATAAATTTCATTGAACTTCTTGTACGGTGTTGCATTCTCCTTGTGACCTATATCCCGAGGTCTTCCTTGCTTCTTATCCCAATTTCCTTTAATCTTGTCATCCCTCTTCCAAGCACGCTTAGGCTCAAACTTACACTTATACTAGTCATAAAAATTCTTCCACTTTCCAATGACTTCTCTTAATAACCAAGACTTATCATACTCAATCTGATCCTTAAATGATAAAGGAAACCCATCGATGAATCTTTTAACCTTTGAATTCTCATCCTTGAGGTAGGCCATGTACTTTAATAGATCTAGAAACTTAGTCATGTACTTTTCATCTATCATAGAACCCATCTTCAAATCGTATAACTCCTTAGCCCTTCCATTGTAATATCTCTCAGGTAAGTACTTCTTTATGAAGAGTATCTTAAACTCATTAAAACTCAACTCCTATTTCTTGATGCCTCTAAAACGGTTCATGTCTTCCCACCAGATATATGCTTTATCTTTGAGACTGAAAATAGTTATCCTTGCTTTCATATTCTCTAAATAATCATGCAACTCAAAGAACTTCTTCATCCCAAAAAACCATGCTTCTTCATCTTTTGTTTTCTTAATCTCTCCATCAAAGGTAGGATTCTTTGATTTCTTAAAATCATCTGGCAAGTACCACTTCTCACTCCTCTTATAAGGATAATAGCGGTGATGACCATGTTGTCTCTCTATTCCAGACTAGAATAGAACCCATAACCACTACCTCTCCTATCAGGTGTATCAAAGCATCTACCACCTCTAAATATGTCCTCCCCATTTGACCTATGTCCTCCATGAGACCTGATACCATATGTCCCATTATTCCTTTCCTCCTATCCATGACTAATTCTCAAGTATCCCTATCTCTGCAAATTTAATAAACTTTGAAGGATCATTGCATTAGCCTCTGCGTGATTTTCCTAATATTTGGCATGCCTTTCATGTGACTCAATTATCCTGTCATTATGTTCTTTGCAACTTAAGATTTTTTCCTTTATACTTCTTAGCATGTCTATTAAATCAAGAGAGTACTCATCTCCTTGTTTCTCAATTGATCTATAAAGAGATTCACGTGAATTGTGATCCACCATCTTTCTTGTCATCTTTGGTCTTATATTTCCTAAAAAAAACCCCATGTTGGATAAACCAAATATAAACATTATCAAAATAATACCTTAGTGAATTTCAGGGGAGGCTATCTCATTTGCGAAATCAATCCAGATTAGCACGATATACATATTCATAATGAAACTAACATATCAACCTGATAACATACCAACATCATCAGGATGACACAAAATTGTAACAATGACCATCACCATGCATGCATATCAAACACATTCAAAACTAACCATGCATGCATAAAAATCACATCTAGTCCATCTAGTCCAAGTGTTTGAACTTGGAAGCTCTGATACCACCCTGTAATGCCTCCTCCCACATTTACCCAATTTCATAAGCTCTCCAAGGTAAACATGAGACGAACGTCACTATGAAAATACCTGACCTCCAAGTCCAGTTAAGGAAGTGGGGCCTCCAAATTGAACACATAATAACATCCTCTAGGGACTACAGATCATTCAGGAGCTTAACAACCACCCCAGGTGATCAATCCCTAAGACGGAACCTTGCTTCTATGATCTAGCACTCCAAACACACACATGAAAAGAAAAGGGTGTGGTTATAGGCCTCTTTCCATGCAGTTATGGCATAAATCCTCCATATCTAAGCATGTGATCCCAATATTTGTGCCACCTTTTCAGGCCAACCTCTAGACCACTGTCTGTAATTGCTTATAGTTTTCCACAATCATAATTTACATGATGAAAATGCCAAACATTCAAACTTGAAGCAAGAACCTGACCTAGACTACCAAATCCAAGACATACATTTTTTCAATCATATGGAAAACATGTAAGCTACATGTCATGAATTTATATTTGATCATAAACTGATAGTCTCCATTTTAGAATCACCAAGAAGGATTGAAAGCCTCTCTAGCTAGCATCAATAACACTTGTTTATCCATGCATTCATGATCCATAAAATCTTGTGGATATTCCACTGGATAGTTCGTCACAACAGATCTAATAATAATATATTAAAACACTGAATTTTTACACTATTATAGTTTTATTAAAATTCTAGATATGTAGATTTAATTGTAATTAGTGCATGCATGCGAATGGAAATTATGCAGAAAAAGTAGCGAGTGACAAAATAATCTCACACACACACATAAGACACAAAATATTCTCTCTGGGAAACCCTTTCGAGAGAACACCTAGCTGGAAGGTGAGTTTTCTTAGCTCTCTTTCTTTGTCTGGAAATATGGCTGCAGGTACAAAGAAGTGATGCATGTGGCTTGTGGGGTGCTACAGTGCACATGTCCTCCCAGTGTGCTCTACCTCCTATCTCTCCTAGCTATATTTTCTCATCTATGGAACAAAATTCTCTCGGAATAATGGAATGCCTTTTCCTCCTAGTAGCCCGATTATAACACAGCCCAATATCCTACTAGTGGTTAATTTGACTATGTCAACTCTTAACTAGAGTTGTAATATAGACTCTTCTAGAGTCTTTTACATCATAATCACATGGCCGACCCCTTTTCCATGAAAAATTAGGTTTGACGCAGAATTATCCTAAACTATAGGTGTGAAAACAGGAAGTTAAACTTCCAAGTGGCATAACTTTTGTATGCAGACTTTGATTGACGCACTTCTTGTGTCATTGGAAATATATTTGTATATAATAACATGAAATGTGGCACGCTAAAG
This sequence comes from Pinus albicaulis, assembly GCA_034641835.2. Taxonomy (NCBI): domain Eukaryota; kingdom Viridiplantae; phylum Streptophyta; class Pinopsida; order Pinales; family Pinaceae; genus Pinus; species Pinus albicaulis. The sequence continues at coordinate 1,334,862,916 of CM076577.1, read as the reverse complement.
TGGAAATTTTTTACCACCAAAAAATGTCATTTGATGCCTCAAAATGCTTCCAGACTGAAGGTCACAGTTAGAGGACTAATACTGCGCAGTGCGCAACTCAGGGGAGGCTGGGTGAAGCTAAGTTGCTTGGTCGGCAAGTTTTCCGGAAAATGACTAAGTGTGGGACCGATGAGATAGGTGAACAACGATGAACTTTGAATGTAATCACACACTTATCATATTTTTATTATTCAAACAACATAGATCATCCTTGACATACAAAAAAAACATTTTCCTCCATGTGACAATGTTACGACAAGTGCAACACAACAGATACACTTTACAACAACCGTGACGACACTTGTGTGACAGTGCTCAAAACTTTAGAAATGAGTGTGGTGGATACTTACAAGGTTATAAAAACTCAATTACACAAATGCGACCTCTTGTAACAATTAGAACAAGCTCGTACATGCAATACATCATCCAACATGCTGAAATATGACACTTTTCCTATCTTGCGAAAGGGTTCACAACATCATGAGAAAACCAAAAGATAAGCTTAAAATTTTGTGATAGTAATGAAATATACCAAGGAAGGCTCTAAAATTTGGTATAGGCCAAAATTTTCGAGGGGGTTGTAGCAGCTACAACACTTAGCGACAAATTGGTAGAACTTTAGCTTCTCTGTCTCGGTTGACTTCTCTGATCATCATTCTAAGTTGTGTCTTTGATCCTCTCTTGTCTCCTAACCTATGGTTGAAGGCTCTAGAGGGTTAAAATGTGTATTAGTTTTTATCATTTTTAACAAAATCCAAAACAATTTTGAGTTCAATAAGTTTTTTTGTGTTATAGATTTATTAGGCTAAAAAAAATTAAAAAGTATTTTAACTGCTTTGAGTAGTTAAGGTCATGGGTTTAGCTTTATAAGTCTTATTTATTCACCATGATATTTTATATCCAAGGTAAAGGAAAAAATCTCATAGTCATCAGTTGTTTTAGGAATAACACAATAATAGCTACATTTCCTAGAAAGGCAACTATTTTCTTCAGAAAATCTAGTTTTACAATCAACACAGAAATAGCTACCTTTTTCAAAAAAGTAGTTATTTCCTGCAGAATTTGTACAAGGAGGTAAAAGAGTGTTACACAGCATTTTGTCATTGTCCTTGCAATCCCCAACTTTCACATTGGAGGGTCGTTTCTGTTAATAATACGCAGTGTCATGCTTTGCAAATAACATCCTTGCATCCCTTTTGATGAAAGCAACATTCTTCTTGTTGACATTTCCCTAAGCAGAGCTGCAAAAATCCCTATTTTTGCCTTGGAACGACTAGCCCGTTACCTCCTCACGACGACTTGGAAATTTAAAATTGAGCCCATCCCACTTGGCGCTCTGTGCCAGTTAGGCACCCACACCAAGCTACTTATGAAATGTTTTTTAAAAATAGAGGCATAGGTTCCATTCCAACCACCTCGGGGATGAGTCATTGGGAGTGGTTGAACTGAAACAACCACGGGCTTCCTCCTTTAGTTAGTAGTTTCCACCTCCCTTAGAACACTCCTAAAGGATAGGACTCCCTTCCACCTTTGTAGGGATCCCAACCTCCTCCTTTGCCTCTATATAAAAAAGCCTTCTCTCTTTACGAAAGCTAGCTGAACAAAGAGAATTATACAACTGAAGTGTTGAACTTGAAGGACTGAACTATAGCTGAATAACTGAGTTATTGAGAAGGTAGAACAAGGAGGAAATCCATCGAGAGGGCCTTTATCCCGTCCGAATTCCCCGACGAGCTTTCAGAAGTGCTTTGCTCGAACCCCGCTGGAGGAGACCACGACGTCAGAGCATGGTTGTATCTCTTCTTTCTACCTAATAATATAAGTGACTATTGTCTGGTTCCCATCTTGTATTTTTTCTTTATCGAATGCAATATGCTTAGTCTCCTCTCACTAACAAGTAGTTTTTGGATGAAATTAGTATGTGGTATGCGGTTATCATTTTTTGATCTCTGTGTAGGTGTCCAAGCGTGATAAGCGAAGGGATTGTGACTTGCCAAATCGGGAGCGATAAGTTCTCATTACCACTATGATTACTGACAACAAAATTGGACTACAATTAGGTCATCTTATCGCATCCTCTTTCATTCAAATATCTAGGAACCTACACTCTAGCATGATTCCTTGTTACTAGACACACTCTAGGGCTAGAGGGATCGTCTCTATCCGCAGAGAGGATTTACCTACATAAGGAGTTGGCGACTCCACTAGGGATCAGTGCGAGTTTGTCTTTGATCTTGTTGGGTCATTTTTTGGGTTTTTTGTCTTGTTGTTTACCTTTCTGGTTGTTTAATTGTGCTTCAAACCCTTGTTCAGCCCCAGAGTGTCAAGATTGACCTCTGCTCTATTGATTTTTTCCCTAAACAGTCAGGCCAATTAGCGCATGTTGCTTTTGTAGCACTCGCGCCATCCCCTGTTTGGCGCTGAATACCGCCTCACAGTCATGCCGACCCTTGTAAGTTTTTGGGTGTGAGATTTTCATGATTTTTTGGTTGATTGTACTTGTTTCTAGGTTATTCTTAAGAGTAATTGAAGTGTTTTGGATTGTCTTTGATTGTTGGACGCTTGTTTTCCTCAGTTGTTTTTCCATTTCTTATCAGTGTGACTTGAGGTCTTAGATTTTTTGAGTGCCTTGGTGCACTAAGCCTTCTGTTTGGAGATCGAGTTTCTTGATAGCTGTCGGATTCGTTCCCTATTTAATTTCTCTTGGTATCTTTGATGTTGTTGAGTATGTTCATTGGTTGAATGATCATTGCCTTTCTCGTTTGATTTTTCTTCCTCTTACTCCAAGCATCGATTACATTGCTTGTATGGGTCATTTTGGAGATTTCTCTTTGACTTGAAACAATTGTAGCATTGGTTTGGGTATTGTTGTGTTTGTTTTATGTTGTTGGAGTCATTCCATTTCAACTTTTACATTTGCTCTCTCAAGCTAGTGTTTAGTTTTGTTTTCATGTCATTTAGTGCATTTTTTCTCTATTGCATTGAAAAAACCAAAATATTGCATCCTTTTCCTTTGAAAATGAAACATTCTCTCGCATAACTAGCATTGCATAGGATGGGAAAGAGTTTTGTTTCTTGTAGATTGCATTATATGCATTAGTGGATGTTTTCACATGATTTCATTATTCGGTATTGCTTGAAAGTTTTCTTTCCTTCTCATAGGTAGCTTACATTGAACAAAAATGGTATCCTTTTGAATGTAGTTTTTCATTTAGGAAGATTTCAGATCCGACATACGTTAAGGCCTGGAAATTGAAACCTAATCCAAGATCAACTTTAAAATTTATTTAATTAACCTAAGGAAGCATTGAAATCTAACGAAACATTTTTAGTGGTCTAGGCTAGAGACGTGTTCTGGCGTCTTAAAACCTAGTAGTTGCCATTCGCCATCTGGCATTAGACAGTGCTAGCACAGACTTTTGCTCCCTGTACCGTCGAGTATATAAAGGGAGACCCATATAGGTTGCAATCCTTTATCCATAGGAAGTCGAGTCTACCGCCCTGTAACTGTCATACACCGAACACAACATTCGGGGAGACTACCTGCACGTACGGAAAGTCCTTGGTCATTTCTCTTTCATTTGATCACCAAGGTGTATATGGCAGTTCATGGAAACTCAGTACACCCCCTTGGTTAGATTACCTGAGTAGTCATTTTGGTCTTTTCGTGACTCTCTAAAAGTGAAAATATCATCGAGCGCTTGTCCTTTCACACTCGTTTCAACCTGAAAGTGATAGAGTCACCTTTTGCCTATTTCTCGACTCTTAAAATATGAAACGATAGAGTTTTGTTTCGGTGTCTTAAAATATTAATTGCCCACGAAATATTCCTGGTTAAATTTAGCTTCCTGAGCATTTTGTTTTATGGTTTTTTCCAATGGCAACATTTCTGGAGTTTACCAACCAAGGAATCCCCTCTGAAGGGAATCCTATTCCTTTTCCTACTTTTGGGAATGTTGGTTCTCCTTATATGGCAACATTCTCCCTGCCTGGGTTAATTTTTGGGTTGCCTTTTTGGTTATTCTCGACCTTTGTGGTCTCAAGTGTTCTGTCCACCGTACCTCCATCTCCTCCACCGAACAACATGTTGGCTTCCACATTGGACTTCTCTCGCTTTTCTATGCCTATTTATTCATCCTCCTCTTCTACTTCGCTTGGTGAGGAAATCGGATTCTAGCGCGGTGGCTAAGAAGAAGAAGAAGAAGAAAAAGAAGAAGAAGTCGGATAGCGAAGGCTAATGCTACGGCTATTGCATCTCGGACGCTTTCCATTGATAAACCATCGCCTTCCACGGAAAGTCAGAATTCCCTTGTATGTTGTGCAAAGAGACCATCTTCTTCGAGACTACACGGCATTCCCGGTACTTGAAGCATGGTACGACGACGCGTCATTGTTGCCTTTGGCTTAAGAGTATTGGTGACACATCTTCGACTAGTACTCATAAGACTCGTAATAAATAGGGTAATATTACGAATCCTTGTAAGTTGTGTGAAGGGCATCATCCCATTCACCTTTGTCCATACATGGATGAAGCCACGAGAGTGTTGGAAAACCCTATTGTTTCTGCACCCTGCCTTCTAGCTGGTTACAAGAAGCTTTCTTCCAGTCCTCCACTAGTTGATTCAATGATCAGTCAAGAGTCATCCTTGGTTGATCTCGTTCCCTTGGAAATTCAAATTCACGAATCCATTCCCAACCAACCATTAGTCGAGGAATCGGTTGATCTAATCCCGCATACATTTCATCAAGTCTTTTCCGTCGAGAATGGATCTCATCCCCCTCACGTTTCTCTTGTTTCTTCAGATTCCTTAGACTTGGAGAAATATTCTCCTATCCATGTAGTTCAAGGAGCTGCTCCTCCTGCTCCCATGATGGAGATCCTAGAGGATGCTCCTCTTGCTCTCGCAACACCAGGGGATGACCATCTCAGTTCGATGGTACCCCCTCCAAATAGTTTGGTCGCTTCCTTTGATTGGAGTTGATTTTCAAGATACCACCTTCCTTCTTATGTGCCTTTTGAGATCACGGTACAAGCCTCCCATGTGGTCATACCCAACAACATTATAGATGAAGGCATGTCCGTTAGTGTTTTGTCTTCAACTACTTGGAAAGCTTTTGGTTCTCCACTGCTTATGCCTATTACGTAGAATCTGTTGGCATTTAATAGAGGAACTAGTCAACCATTAGGGATCCTTCCGAAGTTTCCTGTTACTTTGGGAGGGAAAACCATCTATATAGATGTGATGGTTGTTCCAGGCCCCTTGGATTTTAATTTACTTCTGGGGTGCGACTATACTTATGTCATGGGAGCACTTGTCTCTTCCCTCTTTCGTGTGATTTTTTTTCCACATGAAGGTCGGATCGTGACCATTGATTAGCTTTCATTCTTTGGTCCTGACGTGACATCTAGTCCACCATCGCTCCTTCTGGGTCTTTACCCACCAGTTTTATCTTCCCCACCATAGGTTAATTATGTGGCTACATGTCCCATGCCCGCATTCAGTGATAGTGTTGTTGTGCATCATGTGCTGGGGGCATTGGGTCCTGATTTCCAAGATGTTGTTCTCCCATCTAGTGCAGAACTCTTGGAAGCCATGAATTCTTATTCATCATGATAAAAGCTCTTTGGAGCATAGTTCGTTTTCTTGTGTCAAGCTCCTTAAAAAATGAAACAAGGTTGTCGGAGCACAGTTCATTTTCTTGTGTCATGCTCCTTAAAAAATGAAACAAGCTCTTATGAGGATAGTCCGTCTTCTATGTCAACCTCGTTAAAAAAATGAATTAGGTCTTGAGGATAGTTATTTCAATGTGTCAACCTTGTTAAAACAACGAAACATGTTCCCGTTCAATTCGAGTCTTTTCCAGATCTCGTAAAATCCCAGTCGAGTCTTTCTATTGATCTGTAATTTGAACCTTTACTCCATTTGTCGTTCATATGGACTGAAGCTTGGGGGGCATGTACCTCGAATTGAGTCACCATGCTAGGGGCATGCCTAATTTTTCAAGCATAGTTTGTTTCCATTTCAATCTTGTGTAAAAATGAAATCGGTTTCAAGCATAGTTTATCTTTGTTTCAAGCTTGTGTAAAAAAGGAAACCAACTTCAAGCAGAGTTTTCTGATTTCAAGCTTGTGTAAAAATGAAACCATTCCCATTTTACCTCTTGTGATTTCCATTTTATCAGCCTGTTTTTTCCAGATGAGCCTTGGTTTTCTCACTCCATCGTCACTATCTGCTTGGCCGATCATATGCCTTCACTTGGTTGTTTCACCCAATCTTGAGGAACCACTGCAATGAGTGTTCTTGTTAGCCAACGTCTTGACCTTTACTTGTTTTGAGCAGTTCCACCATTACCGGAACCAGTAGCTACCCTTTATACCACTCGTTCCTCCAGGAGGAGTCAACTTTCAGCTCTTTTCTAACTCTCTAAAATTGAAAAGATTGTCGAGACTCTTGTCGTTTCGAACTCATTAAATGGTTGTGAAGCAATATCTACTCAGTGTATGTTTAACCCTTTTTCGGGTTGGGATGGATTATTTACGAAAAAGTAATACCTTATCCTATTGCGACTAAGAGGTTCTCTCAGACACAGTTTTCTACCTTTTCAGATCTGTGAGACTATCTACGAAAAGGGACTGCTAGAGTTTTATTTTCTGCCTTCTTTCCAAACTCTCTAAACATGAAAATATGTCGAGTTATTCCTTTGTCAGACTCGTTAAACCTTGATGACATCGGATTTCGTCTCCATGATGTTATTCGAGTTCCTCCTTCCTAGGGCTCGTAAAATGTACTAGGATGGATTTGTCTGAAGGGAAAACTTACAGTGCAAGCATATGCTATCCCCCTTAAGCTTGTTTTAAAAAATAATTGGGGTACTCACAATAAATGGTGGGGGGAAATGGAACCAGATTTTAGTTGTGTTGGCAATATGTCGCTCTTGAACATGGCACTTGTCTACATTCGTGTCAGGTTGGGGACATCTCATTTTGTCATTTTTTTCCTCCATGGGTTTGGGTAATATTTTTTGACCTCTCACTCACTCTTTTCCATGTCATCATGACCTCAGATCCTTTGATGTCAAATACTGCCAAATCCAATGTCGTGTTGCTGATATGTTCAAGAGAAGTTTGCCTCTGCAGTTTCTCAACCTCCCTCTGATTCTTTGTTGGTCTTGATTCACAAACATCAGATTCCTCTGTCTTGTGTCGATGATGTGGGAAACATTATGTCCCTCCTTCAACCATGTCACTTCCTATCGACTTCAGCTCATTATCCAGGAATTTGATCTAGAGACTCCCTTCCAGTACCTTGGAGCCTACATGCCTTAATGGCAGGTTCTTTGCATTCAACGCAAGGTCCACATCATTGGCCTTCGATCGATTGACTCTGCAAGTGTTCGATGCCAGATCACTGTTCACATTCTGTGGATTGTATCTTTCGTACCTTGAGAGCCATTATCATTATTGGTGGTTCCTCTCATGCCTGTTAATAGCTTTCATCATTGGATGGTAATTAGACGATTTTCTTGCATGTTTGACTTTAGCTCATACATTTGCATGCTAGAAATTGTACTTGTTCGAGTCGAGATGGAGCGAAAAACCCTGGATTTTTTCTGATAAAATCTAGGCTATGAGTTCTTTGTAGATTATCATGACTTATTGCATGACTCTTTGATTGGATGGTTGCGCCCATACCTAGATCTCATTTTTTATATATACTTTATTATGGATGGTTGCGCCCATGCCACATGTTCATGTATCAGAGATATCGGTTGTATTTGTAATTTCAGGTTTTCCAATAGTGGTGTTTGGTTCGAACACGTTCTCATAAAGCATTTCGCCTATCCCTCTCCCTTGGACCTCATGCTTTAGGGGGCATCTGTTACACAACATTTTTTCACTATCCCTGCAATCCCCAACTCGCACATTGGAGGGTCATTTCTATGACCAATACGCAGTGTCATGCTTTGAAAATAACATCTTTGCAGCCCTTTTGATGAAAGTAACATTCTTCTTGTTGACATTTCCCTAAGCAGAGCTATAAAAATCCCTATTTTTGCCTTGGCGCGAGTAGCCCGTTACCTCCTCATGCCGACCTGGAAATTTAACATTGAGCCTGCGCCACTTGGTGCTTTATGCCAGTTAGGCACCCGTGCCAATATATTTATGAATTTTAAAAAAAAAATAGAGTGGAGGTTCCATTCCAACCACCTCAGGGATGAGTCATTGGAAGTAGTTGAACTGAAACAACCATGGGCTTCCTCCTTTAGTTAGTAGTTTCCACCTCCCTTGGAACACTCCTAAAGGATAGGCCTCCCTTCCACCTTTGTAGGGATCCCAACCTCCTCCTTTGCCTCTATATAAACAAGCCTTCTCTCTTTATGAAAGCTAGCTAAACAAAGATAATTATACAGTTGAAGCGCTGAACTTGAAGGACTAAACTATAGCTGAATAACTAAGTTATTCATAAGGTAGAACAAGGAGGAAATCCATCGAGAGGGCCTTTATCCCATTCGAATTCCCTGACGAGATTTGATACATGCTTCGCTCGAACCCCGCTGGAGGAGATCACAACATCAGAGCATGGTTGTATCTCTTCTTTCTACCTAATAATATAAGTGACTATTGTCTGGTTCCCATCTTGTATTTTTTCTTTATCGAATGCAATATGCTTAGTCTTCTCTGACTGACTAGTAGTTTTTGGATGAAATTAGTATGTGGTATGCGGTTATCGTTTTCTGATCTCTGTGTAGAAGCGAAGGGATTGTGACTTGCCAAATCGGGAGCGAGAAGTTCTCATCACCACTACAATTGCTGACAACAGCATTAGACCACAAGTAGGGCATCTTATCATGTCCTCTTTCATTCAAATATCTAGGAACCTACACTCTAGCATGATTCCTTGTTACTAGACCCACTCTAGGGCTAGAGGGATAGTCTCTGTCCACAGAGAGGATTTACCTACATAGCAAAAAGGTATTACTCAGGTGAAAAGACATTACTCTTTGAATATTGAAGATCTGCTAAAACAAGAGGTATTACTCTTCTGAAAGGTGGTTATTTCTAATTGGAGGATTCATTAAAAGGAGTTGGATATTTTATTTGCTAAGGCTAGTCAAATCTAATGCTACTCATTAAAGTGAAATATATTAAGGTTGAGGTACGAGTAGCTATTAGTTAATAATTTGATGGAGTGAAATTTTCAGTGGAATGAGTTGGCACCAGAATTTAAATCATTTTGATTTCGTGTCACTCTCTATCACCATGGTTTAGGGCATGCAAAGCTCTGTTTCCATTTACCCTCATGAAAGCTACAACAAATTGTTTCTTATCCCCCAGCAAAAAAAATTGTTACCTTGTGCCAACAGTTAGAGTTTCATGGAGGGTTGTTGTTCCTTGTTTTACAGGTATGCATTGGTGGTTAAGTTAGCTGTTAACAGAATGGGTAAGGGTGTTAAGGTGAGCCGTTCAAAACCAACCAATACCCATTTCATTGATCACCGTGCAAAGCTTCAGTTCCAAGCAGCATGGTGGTATCAATTTCTAAAGAAGTTTTCAGGAGAAAATGTTGCATTGGCTCAGGAATTTGCATAGACTTTCGATGTAGAGCGTGTTAATTTGGGGTATCAGACCTTCAGGATCATAGAGACTATCATTGCAAGAGCTACCCAAACATCAGCTACAGGTGAGTCCTAGTATAAGAGGAAAACTCTGCTTAAAGCTTATTTAAATCCATAGATAAAGCCTGAGCATGAAAATATATATTGGACCCCTACTGTTCACATTTATTATTTTAGGCCTGAGTGGAAAGATGTTATTACCATTGTGTAGCGTTATCTTACCTGTGAGGGTAGGTTTTCTATTGTGCATCAATACCATGTGAGGTTTCTAGTTTACATATCATGCTCTAAACCTATGAATTTACCATTTTTCCTCTATAAATATTTGTTAACAATGTCCCAAAAAATACATAGAACCCCAGACTATTCTATTCACAATATTTATCACATGGGTTTAATAAAAATGTTGGTGGTTTATAATCTAAAATAGAAGAGAACCACATGGGAAAAGTTTTTAGAAGATGAAAGTTTCAGCAGTGTTAACTCAAGGAGAATGGTAGGAAGGCCTTTAAGGAAAAAGACCCAAGAGTAGCAGTCAAGCCTTGCACCTACATTGACCCCTTCAAAAATTGGTCAATATTCTACACATTCTAGCAAACAGACAAGGAACTTAGCTAGGAGAGCTAGAGTTCAAACCACCACTCCTATACCAACCATCACTCCTATACCTACAGTGAAACCAGCCAAAGAATTTTACATGATAAGACTACCTAAGGAGCCACATACCTTGGGGTCTTTTAGGTAGGATCATGCTAGAAAAATCAAACAAAAGGTTACTCTACGTGACAAGAATGCTATGTCTAAGGGCAAGGATGAAGTAGCTTCCTCTTTAAAGAGTAAACGTAGGAGAAAGATTACTTTGATAGAGGGATCTTCAGTGGAAGTCAGCCCTGAAACCTTGACACCAAGCCTTGTTCTAGAGGCTAGACATGAGAATCAAGAAGACAATGCCACTCCAGTACCAGAGGATCCTACACTTGCACAAGTCCTTTCCTCTCTTAAAACATCATCTAAGGGGAAAAGCAAAGTTTCAGAGACTACAGGAGAAGAACCTACAATAGCCCAACTTTACTCATTTCTCAATTCTTCAGCCAAAGGAAATAAGAAAGCCATAATCCACTCATACTCATCTTTTGAAGAAGAAAGCAATGAAACAGAGTTTACCGAAAAGTATTTTGAGGAGGGGCAGTCAAGCAGAGTTATCCATGGAATAAGGAGGTATTTTTACATTCCTAATCCATACATTCAAAGGCCTCATACTAGACTGAAGAACAATGTCAGACTAGCAATTAAACTCATAGCCAACCCTGCTCTCAGAGATGAAATAATAAACATAGATGAAAGCTTAAAAAATGATCCAAGGAAGAAGAAGACTCATAAGATAATTCAAGTACAGAAGAGAAAGCCAAACCAGAGGGTCACCAAGGCAGAAGTTATTACGATTTTTTCTTCCATACTAGATCTTTGATGATTGAATGTACAAAACCATGAAAATCTTAAGAATCATATCATTTTTGGCTTATACACAGTATTTTCAAAAATAGCTACCTTTTCCAGAAAAGTAGATATTATTTTTAGAATTTGTATAAGAAGGTGAAAAGGTTGTTTTTTGGTTCTGGTTTCGAAGAATGACACTAAGTGGTGATAATTTGAATGCAGCCTCAATGGTAATGGTCTTTTTCCAAGTGTCATCCAATCAAGCTAGCTTCCATATGTCCTTTTCAATTGGTTTCTCCTACACTTTTGTGGATAAAGGTCTAGGTGTCCTTTTCAGTTGGCAGTTTCACTTTTTGTGGAGGCAGTTTTTCCAGAAAATGAGGAGCACCAAGCCAACTCAACTCATCCGTTTTGATCTCCATACTGTCATGTTTTGTCTTCATTTTCATTTACGACTACTTTTATATTATTTTTAAGATAAGATTTACTATATGTAAAGGTTTGTAATAAAGTCTCTAAAACAAAATTTCACTTTTTGTGGAGGCTTTAACAGAACATATTTTGTATATATGCTATGTAAAAAAACGGAGAAAGGGTTTGTTGGTTCTTCATCTTATTCTATACCGTATTGTATATTTTTGAGTATATAATATATCCAGATGCACCCTTGAGGACTCACAAACTGTATGATGTGTGTATTGTTTTCCCTTTTGTTTTTACATACCTTATCTATCTTTCCAGATTTATTATAAAAGTTATATCTCATGATTCTATCAGTCTCGTGAACCTCCAAGACATTTTCATATGTTTTTGTAACTCTTGTTTCAAGCTTTCCTGATTCAATATGAATTGAAGATTGTTCATAGGCATTCCTTGGGGTCAAACTAAATCCTCTATTACATGTTAATCCATTTTTCTCAGCCTTGATCCATCAAGAATTCCTGATTCAAAAGGTCATGTTAGTTAGAAGCATTCCTTGTAATGGGATTCATAAAATGTAGAGTGAGACTCTTGTAATTATTTTAAAGCATTCTTTCACTATACATTTCAGATCTAGAAATTATTTCACCCTTTCCTCTTTGCAGTGGGATTCTATTTTTCATATCCATTGTTTATCTTTCATTCTTCTAACCATCAGGCTACAAACTCATTCTTGCTACCACGTCATACACCAGTGCCCTCATATGTGTAAAGAGATTATTATTTTCTTAAAACCCTTTTCAGTGTGTGTAAGTTCCAACCACTTTCCAAAAAGTCTAATCAGATTATAAGAAAATCCCTTGAGCTTAAGATGTGTCTAGTCAGGCACTTGTCACAATCCAAGTGTTGATTCCAACACTAACATCTTTTGGTGCATTTTCTAGGAGACGAAGATTTTGAACTCAGTATTCTCCCAAAGTTTTTTTGCATGAATGCATAGTACTATTTTTTAAAGGTGAATAAAAAATAGTCACTCTTTCTGATTGTAATTGGTTCACCTATCAACTCCACAAAGAGGACGAGGAGTTTCAAGGCCGCCTACCACAAGAAGAAAAAAGAGATCACCTCGTGTGATTCCAGTTTTTGACCCAAAAAAGATCATAAAGGATGCAAGAGGGAAACATAAAGAAACTAAAGCTACATCACATTTAGTGAAAAAGGTACATTCAAAGTACATTCCAAAAGAAAAGGTACCATCATCTATCTTAGAACCTAAAGAAATTTCAGTTTCAAAAGACTCTACTGAAAAATTTCAAGTTGAAACTACTTCCATAAAAGGAAAAGTAGATGATGTTAGCTCAGATTCAACTGAAAGTATCTCTCAATCATCATTTATTAAATCATAAACAATTATTATTCCAGTGAAATAAGAAAAATCAGAATTTTTCAGTGTCAGTGAAGAAAACCAAAAATCAGAAGCCTTTGTCTTAACAGAATGGGAATTAGAACAAGTATTAGAAATTGCGCCTTTCCTAAATAGGGCTATTTTAACTGAAGAAGAAATTAAAATAATTCTAAGGTTTCTTCAAACTCATCCTGAATATCAATCCTCTCTTAGCCCACAACAGGATTATTTTCCTTTGTGTCAAAACCCAGTTATTGGCTCATCCTCTTCTCATCAAGGAGAAGGTAACCTTCTTGAAAATTTGACTTTTAATCTCTCTGAATTTTTAGCTCAGTAGAACAAAGTTGAAGTTTCCCCAATCCTTCAAGAATCTACATCTGAATCTGATTCACCTAGAGAGGTTGTAATTAAGTCTTTTGTTGTTCATTTCTTTGAAAATCCATTTTTTTTAGCTCCAAAGCCTAAAGAACCATCCCAAGAACTTCAATCTTCTTCCATTCCAAAACAAGTACAAACTCCACAAACTATAATTTCCAGCATTCAAACTTCTACATCAGCAAGTCTTCCACTATTTTTACCTCAACAATTCATGGCCCAGCCTCCTCCTACAAGGATGCAGTAGATTGTTGCTGCAATATATGCAACACTCGCTCTTCCTCAACCTTTGCATCCTCTTCCTTAAGGGGATTATCTGAAATATTTTCCCAAATACACAGGGGAGGGAGAAGGAGTATCTTCTGAAGAACACCTAGTTACCTTTTACAGTTATGTTGATAACCAAAACATTGAACATGAAGATGTCTGGTCAAGACACTTTGTTCAAAGCTTGGATGGAGAAGCTCATAAGTGGTTCAGAAATTTTCCACCAAATTCAATAAGAGGAATAGATGCTTTGGAAGAAGTGTTTTTAAATAAATGGAGTGACCATAAGGATTACTTGTATTACCTTATAGAGTTTGGAGCTTTAAAGAAGAAGACTGATGAGTCATTGGCAGACTTTACAAAGAGATTAAATAAAGTCTATCAAAATATTCCTATAGAAGTAAAACCTCCTTAAACCACAGCCATGATAACCTTTTCCAATGCCTTAGACTCCAAGTTTGTACTGTGGTTGAGAGCTGAGAAGCTACAAACATTGGTAGGTATGCAGGAAGATGCTATTGGAGTGCATTCCAATATTATGGCTTCAAACAAACTAAAAATTGAAGAGGGGAAGGGAGAAAAGGATAAAAATAAAATGAAAGAGGAGAAACCCTCTTCTTCCTCTAAAACCTTCACAGTTGAAGAAAATTTTGATCAAATGTCTAATTTGATTAAAAATATTGCTTCCAAAATGAAAAAAATTGAGTTAGAAAATAGTTTTGCTACTAGACCCATTCAAATTGAAGGAAATAAAAAGCAGGCTCCTTTTAGGAGACCCTTTCATCTTCAACATATTTTACAACACCCAAGAAGAAATCCCGATGATCAAAATGTTCAACCTCCACTAAATAATTTTGTTGAAAAAAATCAGCAAGAACAAGAAGAGGAGGATGAAGATATAAATCTTGTTGGGGAGACATCACAGTAAAATTTTTTGACTTTGCAAGAGTATGAAGATCAGTCTAGGATAAATCTATTTTCAGATGATGAATATTCCCATATTCATGTCCAAAATGAGAAAAATCAGCCTGAAAAATAGACAAGAAATTATCCTTTTAGGTCAAAAGAGGTCGTCCAACACCCTCAACAAAAACAAGATTCTAAAAAACATGTTTCCAAAAAAAAGGAAAAATTTAATGATGTTCCTCCATCACCTAACCTTGCCCCAATCATCAAAACTGTTGCAGAAAAGAAATATTTGACTCCTCTTAATTTCATTTTCAAGTTGGAATTGAATCTGGTTTCGCTCCTTGAATTTTTGAAAAATCCAGCCTAGAGAGAGTCATTTAAAAGTTTGTTACAGCCATCTCTTGCTCCTGATTCAGTCAATTTAGAGGATGAATATCCTACCATCTACCTGGAAAGCCATGTCCAAGATCAAAATGATGATAATTCTCCACATTTTTATCTTTCACTCAACGTTCACAACAAACTGTTGCATAACTGCCTATTAGATTCTGGGGCCTCTCACAATTTGATGCCTAAAAAAGTGATAGATGAATTAAGACTGGAAATCACTAAACAATACCATGACCTTTACACTTTTAATTCTAAAAGGGTCAAGTGTTTAGGAGTGATCAAATACTTGGCAATTTCTCTTACCCAACTCCCCATGCAAATTCTAGTGATGGACATAGTGGTTGCAGACATACCATCTAGATTTGGAATGCTTCTTTCCAGATCATGGTCCAAAAAGTTGGGAGGTAGTCTTCAAATGGATATGACATACACCTCTAACCCAGTCTTTTGACGATAATTTAGGAGATTATATAGGGAAACACAAATGGCTTATATCATAAGTGATCAGAAAAATCCTTCAAATCATCCTATATGTGCAGAGGATAAGGAGTTAGGGTCATCCATTTTACACCTTGCTGCTGATGACAACAATTTTCAGCCTAAAATCAGTAAAAAACAACATTTTCAAGTCACAAAAGAGCAGAATTTAGAAGCACAGAAGATCTGGAAATTATATTTTGATGGAGCCTCATCAAGAGAGGGATCAGGGGCTGATGTAGCTCTTATTTATCCCACTCAGTAAGTAGTGAATTTATCATACAAATTACAATTTATCACTAATAATAACACTTATGTGTATGAAGCACTTATTTTGGATATGAAGGCAACAAAAGATTTGGGAGTTGAACAATTAATTGTTTTTGGTGATTCAAAGTTGGTGGTATAGCAGGTGAGATATAATTATCAAGTAAAAAAATAAAAATTGAAGAATTACATAAATGATGTGTGGGATTTAATTGAACATTATTTTTTAGCATTCAATTTGAATTTTGTTTCCAAAGAAGAAAATGGAATGGCAGATTCACCAGCCATTGCTGCTAGTAATTTTAAGGTTCCTCTTGATGTTAAAGCTACATATGATGTCCAAATTAAAAACAGACCTTCTATTCATGAAAATATCAAATACTGGAAAGTATTTGAAGATGATAAAGAAATTTAGAAATTCTTGGAATGTGTAGAGGATTTTGCAGACATTCAGATTGATAATGAGCAAAACACAGCTAAAAGTCAAAACAACAAGCCATTCAAAAAGACTATAGCTGGAAAAGACATTATTGATCTAAAAACAAACTTCATTCCTAAAGGCTTGGTTCCTTTAGAGAAGTTTTTAGACAATAATGATGTCTCTTTAAATCCTGATAGTAAAACAAATGAAGAGAGTACAGTTGACTGCAATATTGGTACAAAAAATCAGCAAAGATATGTTAAAGTTTCTAAATTTCTTCCTCGAGAAACAAGAACTAAATATGCCAATTTGTTGAAGCAATACGCAAACATTTTTGCATGGTCCTACAGTTATTTGAAGACATATGACAGAAGTATAATGAAACATAAAATTCCTCTTAAATCAAAAGCAAATCCTCTGGTGTAGAAGGTAAGGCATATTAATCCTATGCTACTCCCTATCATTGAAAAAGAAATCAGAAAAATGTGGGAAGCAAAATAATTTTTCCTTTAAGATTTTCCAATTGGGTAGCTAATATAGTCCCGGTTCAAAAGAATAATGGTGAGATTAGAATTTATGTTGATTTTCACAATTTGAACCGGTGTTCGCTGAAAGATAACTATCCTTTACCCAAAATGGATCATATTCTGCAGAAGGTTGTAGGCTCAAAAAGGTTGTCAATGATAGATGGTTTTTCAGGGTACAATGAAATCTCAATCGATAAACAATACAGAGAGAAAACAACTTTTACTACACCCTGGGGAACTTTTATGTACAATAAGATGCCTTTCGGCTTAATGAATGCAGGTGCAACATTTCAATGGGCAATGGATATTGCCTTTGCGGGGGGAAAGGATAGATTTGTAATCATTTATTTGGATGACAAAAAAATCTTTTCAAAATCTGATGAGGATCATTTAAAACATTTGCAGCAAGTGTTTGATAAGTGCAGAAAAATTGGTTTGTCTTTAAACCCAAAGAAGTCATGTTTTGTTGTTCAAGAATGAAAATTATTGGGGCACATAGTAATAGAAAATGGTATTTGCATTGACCTAGGGAGAGTTGAAGCTATACATAAAATTGGTTTACCCAGAAATAAGAAAGAGTTAAAGTCATTTTTAGGTAAAATTAATTTTCTGAGACGTTTTGTTCCAAAATTTGTAGAACTAATTAAACATATAAATGTCTTGTTGAAGAAATATGCAGAGTTTAGGTGGCAAGATGAAGCAAAAAAATATTTCTTAGCAATCAAATCTACCTTGAATGAAGCCCCAGTGTTAATCAACCCTGATTTTGAGAAGGATTTTCTGACTTTTTCATATGCTTATGAGGAAACTATTGCAGCAACTTTACTTCAAAAGAACAAGGAAGGCTTGGAGCAGCCAATTTCTTTTTTCAACTATGCATTAAGATATGTTGAGTTGAAGTATAACTTGATTGAAAAATAGACATATTCATTGGTAAAGGCTTTAAATTATTTTTGAGATTATGTTCTACATTCAAAAGTCATTGCTTCTGTGCCAAATATTGTTGTCAAGGATGTATGTTGTAGCCAGACATAGATGGCAGGAGGGGAAGATGGTTATACTAAGATTCTGGAATTTGACATTGAAATCAAACCTACTAAGTTGATAAAGGGACATGGCTTAGCCCGCTTGATGGCAAAATAGAATTGCAAAGCTCTAAATTTGAACATGGAGGTAGCTGAAGAAACAGATAAAGAAGGTATATATGATTATCCTAAACTCTTGTATTCCAATTGGTAGGACATAGTGTAATTTTTATTAAATCTCAGTTGTCCTTTAGAAATGGAAAAATCAAAGAGAAGGGCTTTTAAACTAAAGTTTGTTAAGTATTGTATATCTAAAATTCATCTTTATTGGAAAGACCCTGTAGGAGTTTTTTGAGATGTGTAGATGAAGCTGAGGCACAGAAAGTTATGTCAGAGCTACATACAGGAGTGTGTGGTGGACATTTATTTTGGAAAGCTTCCACAAATAAACTTCTAAGAGATGGCTATTATTGGCCAACTCTTTTCTCTGATGTTTTTGCTAAATCCATAGCTTGCATTGAGTGTCAAAAGTTTGCTGTTAAGTAGAAGTTTCTCCCACTACCTTTCATTCCCTTTTCAACAGATGCTCTTTTCCATCAATTGGGGGTAGACTTCATTGGTACGATTCATCTGCCATAATCAGGACAACACAGGTGGATTCTTAAAGCCACGGACTATTTCACCAAGTGGATTGAGGCCATTCCAACTATAAATGCCATTGACACAGTAATAATTAAATTTATGTTGGAAAATATTATGTCTAGATTTGGTTTCCCTCAAAAATTGGTGACTGGAAATGAAATGGCTTTTAAATATGCCAAGATGAACAATTTCAATCAGAAGTATAACATTAATTTGACTCATTCTACACCTTATTACCCCTAAGGTAATGGGTTAGCTGAGTCATTGAACAAAAACCTGGTAAGAATCATAAAGAAGATGATTCCATAATATATATATATATATATATATATATATATATAATAATTAAATAATTAAAATAAAACAAAATATAAATATAAATAAAATAAAAAATTAAAATAAATAAATAAAATTAATTAATTAATTAATTAATTTTAAAATAATAATAATAATAATAATTGGGATACTAGTTCATGCTCTTTGGGCAGATAGGGTAAGCAGCAAGAGATCAATTGGAGTTTCTCCCTTTCAACTTGTTTATGGTGTTGATGATGTAATTCCATTACAGTTGGCCCTTCCTGTTATGAATTTTTTACAAGATGAAACTAATAATTCAAATCCCATTCAGAGAAGGATGCTGCAACTTATAAAAGATCATCAAATCTAAGAATCCTTGATAGAAAAAGCATAGAAACACAAATCCGAAGTAAAATTTGCTTTGACAAAAGGGAAAACCAACATGTATTTAAAAAAACGATTTGGTATTGTGCTGGGATGCAAGAAGATAAGACCATGGAAAGCATGGTAAGTTTGAAAACTTGTGGTTTGGGCCATTAAAAATTGCTCAAGTTATGGAAAATAACCCATTTCTACTGAAGCATTTAGATGATGATCAATTGACTGAAGGTCTAGTCAATGGTCATTTTCTCAACAAAAAAAAAATGTTTTATAATTCAGCCAGTCTTTCCATTGTAAATATTTGGAGTGTTGTTTCAATAAAAATCCATGCTCAATGGTATTTTTGTATGTAAATAGATTCAGTCTTGATTTCATTCAATTAAATTCAGTTCCTATCATTAGCTTCTGAAATTCAAAGTCCTGAGAGTTTAAGGCACTGAATCTACAATCCTTGAAGCCTCACGGGGAGGACTTCATCCCCAATAGGAGCCATTGTTAGCACTGCAATTTTTCAAAGTCTTTTCATCATTCTAAGTTGTGTCTTTGATCCTCTCTTGTCTCCTAACCTATGGTTGAAGGCCCAGGAGGGTTAAAATGTGTATTAAATTTTATTATTTTTAACAAAATTCAAAAGAATTTTGAGTCAAATAATTTTGTTTGTGATATAGAGTTATTGGGGTAAATTTTCTTTTAATAAGTATTTTAACTGCTTTGAGTAGTTAAGGTCATGGATTTAGCTTTATAAGTCTTATTTATTCACCATGATATTTTCTATCCAAGGCTAAGGACAAAATGTCAGAGTCATCAGTTGTTTTAGGAATAACACAAGAATAGCTACCTTTCCTAGAAAGGCAGTTATTTTCTTTAGAAAATCTGGTTTTACAAGCAACACAAAAAGTAGCTACCTTTTTCAAAAAAGTAGTTATTTCTTGCAGAAAAATACAAGGAGGTAAAAGAGGTATTTCTTAGGTGAAAATACATTTCTCTTTGAATATTGAAGCTCTACTAAAAGAAGAGGTATTACTCTTTTGAAAGGTTGCTATTTATAATTGGAGGATTCATTAAAAGGAGTTGGATATTTTGTTTGCTACGACTAGCCAAATCTAATGCCACTCATTAAAGTGAAATATATTAAGGTTGAGGTACGAGTAGCTATTAGTTAATAATGTGATGGAGTGAAATGTTCGGTGGAATGAGTTGGCACAAGAATTTAAATCATTTTGATTTGTGTCACTCTCTCTCACCGTGATTTAGGGCATGCAGAGCTCTGTTTCCATTTACCCTGTTTCAATAGTGTTAACTTAAGGAGAAGGGTAGGAAAGCATTTAAGGCAAAACACCAAAGAGCAGCAGTCAATCCCTGCACCTACATTGACCCCTTCACAAACTGGTCAATCTTCTACACATTCTAGTAGACTGATAAGGAACTCAGCTAGGAGAGCTAGAGTTCAAACCACCACTCCTATACCAACCATAAATCCTATACCTACAGTGCAACCAAATAAGGAAGTTTACACTAGAAGACTACCTAAGGAGCCACAGACCTTGGGGTATTTTAGGCAGGAGCATGCAAGCAAACTCAAACAAAAGGTTACCCTACCTGACAAGAAACATTAGGGGAATTTTGAGGTCTAAAATGGGCCTCCTAAGGAAATTATAAAATAATAGTGGAAATAATAAAATAAGATTAGATTACATCATCAAATTTAAGAGAGAAAAAAATAAAAAACTACTTTTTCAACTTATTTCTATATGAGTTTACTCAAATTTCGAGCAGGAACACTCGTTGGATGCATAATTTGATACTTAATACAATGAGTGTTGCATACTTTTGATGAACCTTGCTACATAAAAAATAAGAAATACATGAAAAATGTGATTGAAATCATTTTTTTTCATGTATTTCTCATTTTTTGTGTAGTAGGGTCCATCGAAAGTATGCAACATGGGTACTCCTTGGATAAGGAATTAAATTTTGCATCAAACGAGTACACTCCCACTCGAAATTTGAGTAAAAAATTAAGGAGATAAGTTGAAAATACTAGTTCAAAAATTAGTTTTATTATTATTATTATTATTTAGTTTTTTACCCCAAAAATGGTGAATCATCCCCCATGGTTGACATCATCATCTTGAATCCTATTGGTTCTTATAAAGTTAATTTTGGTTGTACTTTTTTCTTAGGAGTCCCATTTTAGACCTCAAAATTTCTCTAATGGCTATGTCTAAGGGTAAGGAAGAGGTAGCTTCCTCTTCAAAGAGTAAACGCAGGAGAAAAATTGTTTTGATAGAGAGATCTTCAATGGAAGTCAGCCCTGAAACCTTGACAGCAAGACCTGTTCTAGAGGCTAGATAGGAGAATCAAGAAGACAATTCCACTCCAGCACCAGAGGAGCCTACACTTGCACAATTATTTTCCTCTCTTAAAACATCAGCTAATGGAAAAAGAAAAGTTTCATAGACTACAACAAAATAACCTACTATAGCCCAGCTTTACTCATCTCTCAGTTCTTCAGCCAAAGGAAAGAAGAAAGCCATAACAAACTGATACTCATATTTTGAAGAAGAAAGCAGTGAAACAGAGTGTACTAAAACAAAGATTCAGGAGGGGCAGTCAAGAAGAGTTATCCATAGAATAAGGAGGCCTTCTTACATTCCTAATCCATACATTCAAAGGCATCATACCAGACTAAAGAACAAGCTCAGACTAGCAAGTAAACTCATAGCCAACCCTTTTCTCAGAGACGAAATAATAAACATAGATGAAAGCCCAAAAATGATTCAGGGAAGAAGAAGACTTAGAAGCAAAGGAAAGTATAGAAGAGAAAGCCAAACAAGAGGGTCACCAAGGAAAACGCTATTAGGATTTTTGATTCTATACTAGATCTTTGATGACTGAATTTACAAAACAAATGAAAATCTGAAGAATCATATCATTTTTGGCTTGACCTTTACCAAAAAAGTAGCTATTATTTTCAGAATTTGTATAAGAAGGTG
This sequence comes from Pinus albicaulis, assembly GCA_034641835.2. Classification (NCBI taxonomy): domain Eukaryota; kingdom Viridiplantae; phylum Streptophyta; class Pinopsida; order Pinales; family Pinaceae; genus Pinus; species Pinus albicaulis. The sequence continues at coordinate 1,334,841,023 of CM076577.1, read as the reverse complement.
AAAAGGCTACTTTTTGGTTCTGGTTTCAAATAATGACACTAAGTGGTGATAAATTGAATGTAGCCTTAATGGTAATGGTTTTTTTCCAAGTACCATCCAATCAAGCTATCTTCCAGATCTCATTTTTAGTTGGTTACTCCTACACTTTTGTGGATAAAGGTTGAGGTGTCCTTTTCAGTTAGCAGTTGCACTTTTTATGGAGGCAGATTTTCCAGAAAACGAGGAGCACCCAACCACCTCAAATCATCCATTTCGAGCTCCATACTGTCATGTTTTGTCTTTATTTGTATTTTAGACTACTTTTTTGTTATGTTTAAGATAAGATTTACTATATGTAAGGGATTGTAATAAAGTCTCTAAAACAAACTTGCACTTTTTGTGGAGGCTTTAACAGAACATATTTTTGTATATATGCTATGTAAAGCAATGAAGAAAGGGTTTGTTGGTTGTTCATTTTATTGTATATTGTGTTTTATATTTTTGAGTATATAATATAACTAGATGCACTCTTGAGGACTCACAAATTGTGTGATGTGTGTATTGTTTTCCCTTCTGTTTTTACATACCTTATCTATCTTTCCAGAATTATTATAAAAGTTCTATCTCATGATTTTATCAGCCTTGTGAACCTCCAAGACATATTGATCTATTTTTATAAGTCTTGTTTCAAGCTTTCTTTATTCAGTATGAATTGAAGATTGTTCATAAGCATTCCTGGGGTCGAATTAAATCTTGTATTATATTCTTGTAATACTTTTGATCTAGCATGCATGTTAATATTTTTTTGTCAGCCTTGATCCATCAAGCATTCCTGATTCATAGGGTCATGTTAGTCAGAAGCATTCCTTGTAATGGGATTGTTAAAATGTAGAGTGATACTCTTGTAAGCATTTTAATGCATTCTTTCACTATACATTTCAGATCTAGAAATTGTGTCACCCTTTCCTCTTAGTAGTGGGCTTCTATTTTTCATATCCACCATTTATCTTCCATTCTTCTAACCATTATGCTACAAACTCAATATTTCTACCACGTCATACACTAGTGCCTTCATATGTGTCAAGAGATTCTTATTTTCTCAAAACCCTTTTTAGTGTGTGTAAGTTCCAACCTCTTTCCAAAAAACCCAATCCGATTATAATAAAATCCCTTGAGCTTAATATATGTCTAGTTGGGCGCTAGTCACAATCCCAGTGCTGATTCCAACACTAAAACTTGCAGTTTTAATATTTTCATATTATGATTTTTCATCTATGGTGTTGCTCCGTTGCTAACAAGCCTGGACAGTACCATAGCAGATGGCATGCAGGAACACAAACATTGCTCTGCTTCCAACGAGCCAGGAAAGTACCCAAGCGGATTTGCTTGCTTCACCTCTCTGCGTAGGAAGGCTTTATCTTATTTCTCTTTTATTTATTTATTTCAAAGAGGACTGTGCATTTTCACTTATTTATTTTTGGCAGAAGAGGGATCCCAAATTAGTAAGAGCAGGAGAGGTTGTTCCTTCAGTGAAGTATATAGGCATCTTTGATTTAGTTTTGCTCATTAATATTTTTCCCCTTCTCCTTTTCTATTGATTGGATAAGCTTGAAAACACTAAAACATAAAGATTGAATATAGGTGAAAGGTTTCTCAGATAGACATGAGTTCATGGTTTTCCCCAAAATCACCTTACAGATGGATCGTATTTTTGTCAAAGCTTCATCGGCAAAAAGAGATGACCACACAAGGAAGATGGACCAAAGTCTAACCAAATGTTGAAGTGTCACAAGACTCCTTAGACTTCAGCCACACACAATCTCAGAAACCATCACATGGAAAAGGACAACACCTCATGTGACAAAAAAAGAAACAAGGTGGACAACAAAAAGCAAAAATAAAAGAAACAAAACGAGAGGAAATACAACACACAAGAGGGGGAAAAAACCATAAGACAAGCAAAAGAAGCTAAACCAAATCATAATGCGAGAGAAAGTAATAAAATGCAAGAGAGACTAAAGAGAACAACACAGGGTGAATGCAATATAAGGGAAACTAGGATGCAGATAATCCTACTCCTAACCTAACAGCTAATACGTCGGGGTCAGGTATAATGAAATTTATAATGTAGCCACTGTAACTGTTCCCAAATTGCAATCAAAAATATGATATCGATTCAAACATATAAAAATCAGTGTGCAAGAGAAGAGATGAGAGTTTGAATAACTTTCAAAAAAAAAAAGGAAGGTCTTGGGTGTGGCCAAAAAGATGTGTCACACTCGCTAATTTTATCCAATTCACATTCTTACCTCTTTGACGGGTGACCAAAATTAAACAAACCTCGAAGACTTCTTGTGAACACACCCTCTTTTGTGTCATCTTTCTTAGTGAGCATGAGAATAATTTGAAACCTGTTTATTGTAATGGAGCTTGCCAAGTAATATTTCTCCAACCATTCAGTGATTGGATCATAAAATTCATGGTGGTCCTCTTGAAAACCCCCAGAATTTTGAAAAAATGGATTTTCAATTTGAGGCACAAGATTATAATTAGAATATTGGGGAGCAAAATAGATCTGATCCTATTCAACAATGATGTCGAGATAGTGAGGCCCTGACATAACCACCAACGAAGGCTGACGTGTCTAAACTACTCAGCAAAAATATTAATAGTAAGATGTTGAACAATGAAGATCAAAGGAAGTAATACAACTATCATCAGAAGTACTAGTGATAAAATCATAAACTGAATGACATTCATAAAAGACTGAATAATGATCAGATGATTTTATTAAAGCATAAGATCCCCAGCATGCAATTAAAAAATGTAAGTCAACTGGAACAATTTCATAAATGTTGTGCATAGTAGAATCGTCTTCCTCATGTGACAAGTGTAACAAACCATTTTATTGTGACTGTTTGCACACTATACTAGCATCGTAATCATCGAAAGAAGTGAACATGAATGCTAGCATAAAAAACACATGAAACTAGTCATGGTAAAAAAAAGTGAAGAAGAATTTGAATCATAAAATAATCCATGCATTCACTGACGCTCAAGAGTATTTCATGTGTGGTGAAGAAAAATATTAACATTAGTATAATTGCAAGAAGGATGAGAAGCTAATTGTTTTCAAAAGAGTGTGACAGGTATGCCTCCTTTGGCCAAAGATAATATTTAGCATAATAAACTTCACAATTTTATGATTTTATTAGAGATATGCATTTCAAACCTAAGTTTAATGTGAGAGACTTGCATGAATATGAATGAACTAAAAAAAATTCTTAAATCCATCCAGAAGTGAAATCTTGAAAATGTGAAACATCACACCCAGGATACCAAACGTTTTTCAAAAAGAAATTTCATCAAGTGAGACCATGCAAAGAGAAGGATTGTGCGGGAGAAACCAGATCTCGCTTAGTTCGAGGGGCTTACGAGAGTTGCGAGATCCTTATATAACAATCAATGGAAGTTGAAGTGCCTTGAATCCCTAGCAGGTCCCTAAACTTTCCAAGTTTATAAAATTGCATATCGAATGTTGTACCAGATCATGCATGGTTTGAGGATGATGGCTACCACCACTCTCAATAATACCACTGCTTACTAGTTGGTAGCCACCTCTGTCATTGATTTTACCAGATTTTCCAAATTCAAAAAGTAGATTACTCAAGTCGAAGGACTCTTTTGATCACAGATATGAAGATGTGTGAATTGGAGAAATTTTGTGAGCAAACTTATTTGAAGAGTTGTCTTCATGTAAAACAAAATATGATGAGGGGTGGAAATGACACTCAATGATCTGATTATTTTCTCTTTCATCGTGGAAAACCTCGCTACCTTGTGTCAATTGAGAAGTGAACTCATGTGATGAAGAAGTTGGAGAGCATGGAATATCTTCACCACATGCGGGTGCTTCACAAATAGGAGAGCACAAGGGATAGTGGGATGAAGAGGAAGTTTAAACAATATCATTTTCTTTGACCAAAACAGATTCCAGATTTAAATATTTAAAATCTTCATAAGAATGCAAAATATCAGTTGATGCACTTGGGAATTTCTCATCGCATACATCAATAGAATCATCTTCACTAGAATGATTGTTTCCCAAGGCTAAATTTTGATTGAAAGAACTGATTTCACTTGGTTCACTACCGAGATTATTAGATTGAAAATCATCCAAGAATGGGAGTGATTTGTTTTGACATGGAGGATTTTCAAAAAGAGAAGAAAGAATGGAAGCACCTTCACCTTCCTTCTCCTCTACCTGTGTAATGTGATTTCCTTGTATCTAATCGCAATTAGGACCAACATCTTGAAAATGAGGAAAGTGTGGAATACTAGTTGGTATAACATATTTCTCAAGCAGGTCATGGTTTATAGAGTCACAACATGTAGATGATAGAGGATAACAGAAATATGAATCAAATTCGAGATTATAGTTACAAATAAAAACATCATCTTGTGGAGTGGAGGAGTTAGTATTCATGGGCTTCATGACCAATTCTGGGATTTCCTCCCTTGAATCTAAGTCATGACAAGTGGAAGAAGAATGAGAAGACAAATTTTGAGTTTGATTAGCAAATCTCCCAACTTTATTATCATTGCAAGGAGGCACCCTCATCGGACTGGAAAAGGAGGAGGACAAGGAAAAAATGGAATAGTGGATTCCTCCTCTGAGATTAGAGGTTCCTCATGATTCACAAGAGTTGGGGGAGTAGGAAAATTAGGGGGTTCAAGCCCACTGTGTAAAGAGATAAGAACCAAGCGGTCAAACTCTTGTTTCAAGAAATCCTGATTCATGTCTTCTTCAGAAATTTCATAACAAAGGTGAAGGAATCGATTAGAAAAACACTCGACTGATTCATTGGGATCCATTCTTATGATATTTATTCTTTTGAAAACATCTCGGTAATTATACCTGTCGAAAGCTTAATAGATCTCCCTAAGGAAATGATGAAGGGAATGGATGGAAGCAGGTGACAAGGTATGGCACCATCGATTAGCATGACCTTAAAGGGTGAGGAAGAAAAGCACACAGGAAATCCCTTCATCATTGATTTCGTAAGATTCACAAAAATTAAGAAAATTATAAATGTGCTCGGTTATGGATGTTCCATCCTTACGATCAAACGTTTAACTAGGACAAGTGATGAAGAGGCTCATCGAGGATTGAAAATTGATAAAGTGAAAAATTGGAGAAACACCCCAAGAGTAAGATTTGTGTATGAGCCATTTTAGATAAGAGGTTCAAAATAGATTCGACGGGCTCATCTTTTCATCTAGCCCTCATTCTAGCGCCATTGTTGACGGTGCTGGAAATCTGTCAACTAAGGGGTCTCCCTGTTGTGAAATCCCAGTTAGACCTCACATTGCTTTGAGAAGGAGATCCATCTGGAATATCAACCTGGTTTCCATGTATTCTTAACGATATGCCTTGATTCTAACTGTCATCAAAAGAGAGGGATGTAGATGTACTTTCAAAAAGCAAGGGGGTGTGCTTGGTGAATGTCCAATTCCAATTGCAAGTATGTCAAGGTTCTTCTATTACGAGGGGAGATAGAATTGAGTCTCTAAGAGAGAGGTAATAGTACCACCCAGGAAGAGACACACATGAACAGAATCATTCTGTCTAAAATCTAGAGGAATAGTCCACAAGGGATGTGATATTCATTGCAAACAACAATTTGAGAAGGATATGCCTAATATCCCATGGAATAGTCTGCAAGGATGGGACATAAATTAACACCCATTACAACACATTCTCAACAAGATAAGCACTAAAATAACCAAAATAGTTCAATTATATTAGTACATGTGAAAACAAACATAAAATACAAACATCTGCATAATATTCTTACAAATATTCGTAAGTCATGCATGAAGAACGTGCTGGCCTTGAAGGCTTCTATTATTAAGTAAAATTTGCAAGACACATATGCACATTGAACATCACTATCACAGATAGTGGAGAATTTTAGACACTCCTTTCTCCACAAAAGAACAAGTTTATCTCTCTAATGCTTTTTTGGTGGAGCCAGGGTGAAAAAACGCCCTTTTCTCATACAATGAGGGAGTATATATAACCAAGTGTGACTCTTTGACTACCCTCATGACTATTTGACTTCCCGTGACTTTTCAACTCACATGACTCTTTGCATTCATGTGTGTCCTTTGGACTTCCACTTTACAATACATTTGATTACAACGTACATGATGTACAATAGTATTGCGGCATATGACCATTCATGACATGACATGGCATGACACTACTGACATGGGATGCATGATGACATGCCAATGTCAAGTCATTTTTTCTACTAAGAATTGGGTGGCTTCATGAAATATCTTTCCTTTTCTCCTCTGCATTCCTTGGTGATAAGGAGTCTCCGATGATCTCAATTCTTGGATGGTGGTCACAAACTAATGTCCTTTCTCTTTCTTTTGATCAATAATATTGTGATTTCAACTGTAAGAGTGTCTTCGAGCATACATCCCTCATTTTTTCCCTCCTTTGTCATCTCACCATGACATGATAGAGTACATGTTCCTGCAATTCACTCATGAAGAGACGACATCAATTTGAAAACCCTTAGCCTAATATGATGCATTTTGATCCATGATATGAGCCCTAAAAAAGTGAGAGGTTGGACAAGGAGAACCATTAACTACACAGTTTAGGTATTCAAGTGGAATACTTGAGCCTTGAGACTGTGCAGTGCGCAGTTCAGGCAGGGCTAAGGGACATGACTTTACAGTTTTGAGGGCCAGTGGGGACAAGCTGCAGGGATTGGAGCTGGAGAAGCTTACTGTGCAGTTATGGAGGTAAAGAAGGCATGGATCACTGTGAAGTGCGTATTTCTAGGGCTCAGGGATGAGCTCGTGTCTTACGATTTCAAAGTGTGCAATTAAAGTTGTGCTAGAGGCCATGACTACATGATATTGGAGTTCAAGCTCAAGTATTGGTCACAAAAACTACACAATGGAGAATTATTGGGAGGCAAGTACTACATGTTGAGAATTTGGTAGGGCAATGATTAATTAAAATTCTCTACTTGATAATTACTTGTGAGCTTAAATATTTAACTTATGTTTTTTATTCTTAGCTTGTTATATCTTTCATCAAGTCAATTATCAAAATATGAGACATAAATTTAGGCTCTTCAAGCTAGGGCCAAAACCTCTCCCTATTGGAGAGGAAAACCCACAAGAAATTCTTATTATAGTCTTTCATATGACAAGTACCATGACCATGACACAGACCCTTGACCAGTATGCCTCTAATACCTTGTCACTACTTCTTCTTTGAATTCTTGAGCTGACTCTTCCTTTTCTGCACTATCCTACACCATCCTACACCAACCTTAGAGAGCTCAGTCTTTAGTACTTGGTATCTCCTTAGATTCCTTGAATTGACCTTATATTCTTCTAGACTTTTATTATCTTGATTTATACCCAAGACAGTGATACATAATACTTTTACATTCAGCCCTTATAACATGTCTTCTTTGCACTATGTAGATATCATTTTTCCTACCTTGAATACTTCGCTAAGCAACCCTTACATAACTTTGCACTTCACTGTGATTTTGTTCCTCTTCAGCATTAAAGTACAACCCTATACTTTCACACTGAGTACAGTCATTTCACGTACTTATTATTGTCCAGTACTACGTAATAGATATTGTCTTGTTCTTGAATTTATTTCGGCCTTTTATCTCACACTTATTATAAGCTTGTTCTCACACTTAGTTCTGGTATATACCACCAAATATTTCTTATAATTGTCCAAATTTATTGTTTCATACTTATCTGAAATTTCTTACCTCAAATGAATCGCATATCCTTCTTATATATACAAAACAGGTCCTTCTTTTGAGCCGACATGTGAGCCTTACTTTGAGCTTACTTATGCAGTAGTACTGAAGCCGTCTTGTTCACTATTTGGAGGGATTACTTCAACGATGATATTGGGCCATAACTTCAAGGCTTATGTGACAAATTATTGAGGCATATAAGTGTGACTTTGACTCATCATAAACATGAATCTTTAATACATTTATAACCAGAAGACAAATCCATAAAATACATCAAGAAGAAGTATTTTGACCTATAATAAAACCTTGCTCAAGAAACCCATGAAGCAAGCATAACAAAAAATATATTTTATTATATTTTTCCTCATCATTACATAAATACATAATTACATAGTCAATATGAAGATCGAAACTAGTTACACTTTCCAACACTCCCTCTTAAATATGGAGGTATTCATATAGGTACATGGTCACTTTCAAACTAAAGAATCATGATAACAAGAATCGAATTGGTAATCGCATCTGTATAGCATCATATCAACCCATTAGGGGAATTTTGAGGTCTAATATGGGCCTCCTAATAAAAATGTGCAAATAAAATAAAATTTATAAAAACCAATAGGATTGAAGGTGATGATGTCAACCATGGGGGATGATTCACCATTTTTGGAGTAAAAAAGTAAAAAGATAAAAAAATAATAAAATAATAAAACCACTTTTTCAACTCATATTTTTAACTTATCTCGCTAAGGTTTTGCTCAAATTTCAAGCATGAGTACTCGTTGGATGCAAAATTTAATTCTTCATCCAAGGATTACCCATGTTGCATACTTTCGATGGACCTTGCTACCTGAAAAATGGGAAATACATGAAAAACGAGATTGAAATCACATTTTTCATGTATTTCCCATTTTTTGTGTAGAATAGTCCATCGAAAGTATGTAACATGGGTACTCTTTGGATGAGGAAACAAATTCTGCATCCAACGAATGTGTTTTCTTGAAATTTGAGTAAACCTGTAGGGAGATAAATTGAAAATATGAGTTGAAAAATTAGTTTTTTCTTTTTTCCCTCTAACAATTGATGATGTAATCTAATCTTATTTTATTATTTCCACTATTATTTTATAATTTCCTTATTAGGCCCATTTTATACCTCAAAAATCCCCTAATGCAGCATTTTCCTAGTGCAAGGCCTTGACTAAAATCCCCATCTCTCAATGAGACAATGGGCTACAATGTTGGTGAGACACATGACTTATAGACACCAAATTCATTCTCTCCAATGTACATACTCCACTCAGGTGTTCCCAGAGTATAACCTTGTTGGACTATTCTTCTTTTGGGTAGCCAACCCTCAAAGAAAATTGGTCCTTGAATACTCTTATCTTGAATGCCCTATCTCATTCTCAAAGAGTATCGGATGCCAGATGATTACCCAATCCTCCATTATGTCTTCTCAGGTGAAGACCAGAATGATGTTTTGATCCATTCTCTCCTCATGGCCTTCACTGAGACTTATGGTTGTTATTCCTAGTCTAATGCATGACACATGAATTAGAGAATCATATACGTCACTCCCTCTTAACTCAGAAAGGACATACTTCAAGCTTCTTCCAAGTAAGAAACTTACCACCATGCTCCCTCTCAACCAAGGACTTGCAGCAGCAATGGTGAGACACCCATCTTCTCATGAAGAATTCCTCCCCTCGATGTCATGGATTTCAATATTGAGGAATCTTTGACTTCATAGGGCACAAATCATCCATCACTTTCATCCACGAGTCATGTCAACCATCAGAAAGTGATTCATCGGTCTTTCTCATCTGGTCCACCTCTATTCCATGTTGCTTTAATTCGAACCATCTCCCAAGGATATTACATCCTTCCACATGATTAGCAGCCCTACATAAACTCATCCAGATAAACATATACATAAGAAATTTTAAATCAAAAGTTACATCAGTGATGATATTTGAACATGACATCTTCCTGTAGGCATAGCCATCCTTTATTGAGATTGACACATCTCCTAAAGATATGTCGTGTCAAGGGTCTTCTTTTTTACCATACTTCTATCAGAGTCCACATATCTTCCCAGGAGATCTCCTAGTCACATCTTCTTGGCTTCTGGATGATAACCACCTCTTTACATGGTTTCACTTCATGATATATTCCATTCTTTCTACACACAGCTTCATCCCCAAGAACTTCCAGTATCTAGTTCCTTGTTTGTATACAACCACATCATATTCCATATGAGGACATATTTAATTTCATCTGTTAGTGGCAACTTGTGCATCATAAGAGATCCTCCTTCATAGATCATACTTTTAAATATAGAACTCCATTACTTGTAACTATATGACATGACTTCACAGCATCCAGTGTCAACACATATATATATGTACCTCATCCTTTTCCTTTTGAGTCATCCTGAAACAATTTTACAAGAATGAAGGACTCCATTCCCTTGACCTGCTTCATCAATATGTCATCTTATCTTAATCCCATAATTTTGTAATATAAAATTCTCAATGAAAACCTTTTGATTTATTTTTAACCAGTGAATCCATAGAGAACTCCATTAGAAAATGTCAGCACCTGTTTCTATATTGATTATTGAATGATGACCCTTGATCTTGATGGCTTCCTTTTTATCAATGTTGTTATCAGTGAGGTTTCCAGTAGTTTCTTCTCCAAGTGCTCCTTCCATGATTCTATCATGATGTTATTAATATACATTGATTCCTATCATACTCTTTTACAACCATCATAAATCAATTAAAGAGAAATATGATCTCAATCATAATAGAGATCTCTTACTTCTTCTTTCTTATATGTATTTGCATCAGGTTCTTCCCTTTTATCTGTGACATGGGCTTCTTCCTTTTTCCTCTTGTCCTTCCTAGATTTAGGACAATCCTTTTTATAATGCCCAAGTTAATTACATCCAAAGCATCGTACTTTTTCCATATTTATTCTTTTATTTTAAGGACCAAATTTGCAAAATCTTCCTTTCTTCCTGGACATGGATGCAAAGGCTTGATTCAATTCATTTGATTATGTCTCAGTTTTGGCTTTCAATATTGTTTCCTCTATTTTACATAGAGACCATAGATCGTGGAATGGTGTTGCTTCTTTATTCCCGTATAAGCTTAAAGTGAAGTTTCCACGTTCTGCTGGTAGAACATGTAAGAAAATTTGAATAACTGATATGTTATCCACCAAGATTCTCCTGATCACACACTATTTTATATTCATGCACAATACAGAATCTCTTCTACCATTGATCATTACATGCGGAAATAAAATCAATTGCATGCACACATTAAAACCATAAACAATCACACATATGAACACAGTATTTAATGGGAAAGCTTAAAGCTGAAAACCCCAACTATTTGTATATTATATGTCATGGAGATCATGTAACAATCATAGTACAAAGCTCCTCACAAGCTCTCATGCACACCCTCAATTGCTACACACTATCAAGCTAGATCTAGCAAAACACATGCTCCAATATTTTGCCACTTGATAGCTAGCCTCTATTGCGTAATCAATGCTATGGGATGGCTCATTAAATAACATAAAACACCTGGCCTGTACTGCGCAATCCTCATGGGCTTCTCCAATTATCTGTGTGTTGCAAATAGCAACTGTATAGTCACAACTGATAGTTAACCTGCTCTTTCACCTATTTCTGCACTGGTCTCCACTGAAACTGTCCATGCACTGAAGTTAACTGACGCATTCTTTAGTTGATTAATGAGTTTATAATTAGTTAAACTGAACACGACTCCATTAAATTCCTCAATCAACTCCACCAAACTCTGTCACATGAGTTCTAACTGAAGTATCCATGCAATAGCTCCACTTAACCCTCAGGAATAGCGTAATTCCTTATGTCAGCTCCTCTGCCACATCTGTGCATTTAACTAAAGTGCTCCAAGAGAATAAGATAATGTTTATAGTCCAAATATTATTAAGAGCTGATAATATTTGACATATCTATTTTTAGACTAGTAATCTAAAAATAGATTCCGCCCAGTATGTCTAAAAATAGAAGTCCATCTATTTTTTCCGAATTGACCAACCATCCACAAATAGCATCCTGCAACTCATAGAACATGATCCATATGTCTAAAAATAGACATAGTCTAAAAATAGACTTTGCGCCAAAAATAGCCTGTGGGCCCACTTAGTGAAGGCGACTTCTTTCCACTAAGCTCATCATCTTGTTGCAATCTCAACAGAACATTCAACACCACAGTAGTCATCTCACTATTAGACATTACTTCTCCCAATTCCTGTAGTTGGTCTCTTATTTCAAAAATATTCATAAAATATGAAGTGATTCCTTCCTCTCTTAACAATGTCATCTTGTATAGTTCTTGTCTCAGAGATATTGCTTCTCCTGCACTACTTACAGAGAATATATCCACCAATTTCTCATGTATTTCTTTTGTAGTTTTTAGTTTTGATACATAGGGTATGAGTGAGTCCTTAATGGATTCTATGAGAATCCTTTGGGAACTGATTTCTCCTTTCGTGTACTTGGCATGAACTGGAGCATATTCTTTTGAGGGTTGAATTGTAGATCCTTCGATGTAGCCCATAACTTCATCTTCGATTAGATTCAAATCTGTCCTCTTCTTCCATGCACTAAAGTTTTTTTACCCGACCAATTTGTTGCTCTCTTTACAATAAGTCATTTTGACAAATTTAGATAAGGTCATAGACTTACTTGAGTAGATTGACTTCCTCTTTCTAGCAGCTTCCTTGATGATGATGAATATGAAGTCAGGAACTTCCTCTTAGATTTAATTCTTCAAATTAAGTGGCATAGGATCCTTAATGATAAATAATGTCTTCAGAATGATGATGTCTTCAAAGGTGTTGGATATTGTGGGATGGAGCTTGATGATGTGTCTTCCAACAACATCTTCAATGATATAAAACTTTGATGGCAAAGATTATTTACTTCATAAGTAGATTATTTCGAATCATATTGAAGAATCTTCCTTGCAAATTGATTTGAATTTTTAACCTTGAATTTGATTCTTGCTTCCTTGAGTGTCTCCTTGTCAAGTGGCCCTTGTCTTCAGCACCTTAGCTCTGATACCATGTTGAGAATTTGGTAGGGAAGTGATTAATTCAAATTCTCTACTTGATAATTACTTGTGAGCTTACTTATTTCACTTATGTCTTTTCTTCTTAGCTTATTATATTGTTCATCAAGTCAATTATGAAAACATAAGAGACACAAATTTAGGCTCTTCAAGCCAGGGCCAAAACTTCTCCCTCTTGGAGAGGAAACCCCACAATAAATTCTCCTTATATACTTTCAGATGACAAGTACCATGACCATGACATAGACCCTTGACCTTAGTATGCCTCCAATACCTTTTCACTACTTCTTCTTTGACTTCTTGAGCTAACTCTTCCTTTTTTGCACTGTCTTGCACCATCTTGCACCAACCTTAGAGAGATCGGTCTCTAGTACTTGGTATCTCCTTAGATTCCTTAACTTGACCTTATATTCTTCTAGGCTTCTTCTTATCTTGATTTATACCCAATATAGTGGTACATAATCCTTTTACATTCAGCCCTTATGCATACTATGCATACTTGAATTCACTGAATAAATATTGAAAGGAATATTTTATAATATCGATAGATATGATTTTATTAATATATTAGAAACCAATAATCAGTACATAATGCATCATATTAAATTCTATTAAGTGCTTAAGGGATAATGTAATTTTGTATCGCTTTTTTGAATAGATATTAATATCACTATTAAGCATTAATTAATTCTTCAATGCCAAGTGTGATTTCCAAGTTTTTGCATCTTCATAAACATTATCATCTCATCAAAGATTTTTCCTATAACACACTTGTCCTTTCTCACATGCTCTAGTACTAAATGATTCCAATCTTCTATATGTTACATGTTATCATTACAATAATTACGTAATAAAATATGTTATAAACACTAATGTTATAAACACTAATGTTATGAACATTAATGTAAAACTACACAAATAATGAGTAAAATATGTGATATTAAATTTGATAAATAAAAATAAATATTGTACATTAGCTATGAAGTGTGGAGAATTTGATTATGCGGCATTGTATGTTTTCTTTGAAATTTTCCGCACTCACTCTCCACACTCAAACAAAGCTTTGAACTCCCACATGTGTTCCAAGAAAAAATATAATGTGTGATGTCTTCATTGCAGAAGTAATTGATTTTGAGACAACATGGGAAATTTACTATTCTCTGCATTTTCGCGGAAATATTTCATTATGAAAAGTGTTTTGTGCAGACTATAAGTTCGTTATAATACTAGTGTATCCCATCATTATTATTATTAGTGTAGTTGTTAGGTCCCTATATTACTAGTGCAGTCCCTTATTGTTGTTAGTGTAGCCCCCTTATTTTTATTGTTCTACCCCTGTAACCCCAATATTGTTATTATTGTGCCCTTACATTATTATTTTTAGGTCAGCTAATATTATATTTCGACCCCATGGACTTCTATATATAGAAGGAGGTTTTGTCATTTCTATCATCCAAGAATTTTTCATTTATGTTATGTAAAGGAGGTTTCCCCCTCAAAGTGGATTATTTATAAGGCGTTGATCTCTCTTTTCTTCTATTTTTGGAGTTGGTTTCATAACATTTGGTATCAGAGCTTTGGATTCTAGGGTTTCGCTGCTCCAAACAGGTCATTGTGGAATTTTCACTATAACATTTTTTCTACGAAGGTTCAGAAGCTGAAATTTTTATCACGCGAAGCCAAAATCTTGAGGAACTTCATGTAAAATTTTAGATCTTGGTTCTCAATATTTTCAAAGATATGATCTGTGTAAGTTAAGGTTTTTTCAAGCTCCCGAATTTCATCTCAAACAGGTGACCGTGGGAAAATAGTAATAACTCTCTCTCTTAGCATCGAATTTGAATTCTGTAAGACCTAACTGCAAGTACACATAATTTAGTTTCTTGTAAATCAATTTTAGAGCCGAAGGAGGAAAAAATGACACATGGCATGCCGTACAAGTTCTCTATACTGAAACAGTCCATAATTAGGTAATTATGGGAGATTGGGCATAAATTTTCCTTGAAGAATCCAAATCAGGTCAGACCTGTGGCATTCGAAAGAAGATTCATATGGATACTACAGGACTGAATTTCAGATACTAAAGATGTGAAATCATAAAGATAATGCAGTTTCAATATCGATTTCCTCAACAGAAAGAAAAAAGTGTGTATTGTTTTTTTGAATTGCATAAGTCTTGTTTGAAAAATCAACTTGAATTGATTCTAAGGGAATATTGTAGAATAGAAATCAGTATTGGGTTCTAAAATCCCCCCTAAAAAGAATTCAACACCCATTAATCCTTTAGAAGGCTCTACTATGACTCATGAAGACGAATAAGTGCAACATGACATATCAAAATTACAAGAGCAAGTGAACCAAATTTTGCTCTCACAAAGAGAAAAAAAAATGAAATGGAAGTTTAGAAGAAAGGCGTGGAAGCTAATATGGATGACATGGAAACTACGATCAATGAAAAAATGAAAGAAAACATGGAAAACATGAAGAATGATCTAAAATAAGACATGGAAGGTTTGATCAAGTTGATACAAGAAATGTTTCCTAATGGTGAAAAGATAGTAGAGGAAACTCATGATGAGAACAAAATAAATGTTAATCGTGATTTCATAAACTCTAATTTTGGATGGAAGAACCACCATATTCTAAATATGGATATGGGGAAGTTTGATGGCAAGGATCCCGTAACATTGGATACTATAGATGGAGCAATATTTTGATCTCAATAATGTGAAAAACACACAAAAGGTATGCATTGCAATTTACATTTAGAACAAAATGCATTTGCATGGTATCGATGGCTTTGCTCCCGTAAAACAATTGTCACTTGGTAAATTTTTACGAAGGAAATGATAGCACATTATGAGGATACAAAGAGCAACACCCTCTTTAGCTCATTGATAAATCTAAAAAAAAAGGGTTTAGTGGTGGAGCACATTGAGGACTTCCAAAAATTGAATATAAGGGTAACTGATATTCCAGAGGAACACAGGGTTGATGTCTTCATAGGGACTTTAAAGGATAACATCCAACATGAGGTTCACCTTTGGGAACCTGATTCATTGGAGAAGGCATTGAGGTTGGCAAGAAAATTTTAATGTAAAATTATGGCGACAAGGAAGCCTACCACTCACATCTATAAATATGGAAGTGATGCTACTCCTAGACTTACACAATCTACAAGGTTGACACCACAAAAATTGGAATAAAAAGGAGAAAAAGGGCTTTGCTACAGTTGTGATAGCATCCAAAATGAGATTCGCCTTTGGGAACCTGATTCATTGGAGAAGGAATTCAGGTTGGCAAGAAAATTTGAATGTAAAATTATGGCGACAAGGAATCCTACCACTCACTTCTATAAAGATGGAAGTTTTGCTACTCCTAGACGTCCACAACCTACAAGGTTGACACCATAACAATTGGAAGAAAAAGAGCAAAATGGCTTTGCTACAGTTGTGATAGAAAATACACTAAAGGTCATAAGTGTGTTGAGAAGAAATTGTTTTACATATATTGTGAAGAGGAGGAAGAAGATGAACAAGAAACTTGAAAAGAAGAGGATATAAACTAGGAACCAACGCTAGAAAAATAATAAATGAGTCCAGCCATATCCTGTAATGAATTGGTAGGAATTACCACTCCTCAAACTCTCAAGATACAAGGACATATCAAGAAGAAAAAGGTAATAGTGTTGATTGATTCGGGTAGTACCCATAATTTTATTCATTGTAAGGTAGCCAAGGAATAGCGAAGGAATTGAGTTGTTTCCTACACCCAGCACCAGAATGTCAAGAGATGGTTTCAAATTGAGGAAATATAAATTTCTCTAAAAAATGCCATAATATCAAGCTAACTATGGGGGAATATGTATTGAATAGTCCAATGCTTTATGTTGGTGTCAGTCTAGTCATACTGCCATCAGTGATCAAAACTGCTCTTTTGCATTTGCATATTAGGAGTCTCATACCGAATAAATTTCACCATTCCGCTAGGTCATGGATTCATTGATGGTAGTAATTTTTCATCAGTTTTCCCTCATGAGGTACTTGTTGATTCTCCTTTCTATGGTCTTTGGTCATGAGTCACTTTCACTTTCAAAAATCATGTCATTATGTCATAGGATGGGTCTCATTAGTTTCTAGGGTCTCACCATGGTCAAATTAATGAGTCAAATGTCAACAAATATCAACAAGGTCACGAGGAAGTCAATAAACTCAAAGTCACAGCACCTGGAAGATCAAAGAGATATTTTATTCAGCTTGATGTAATTTTCACCTCAAAACCATGTTTTGAGTTGAAAACATGATATTTTGCCTTTATTATCATTCATTATGTAATTTTATGTCATCATATGTAATAAGTCACAATTCAGAAGCTGCCATCTCCAAAAAGTCATCATCCTGCCTTCAGAGAAGTTTTTCACATCATGCTTAGTGCCAAATCATCTTCCAAGTAGATCCATCAGAAAGAGCCCGGAAAGAGCTTTCCAACGGTATATTACACTCTTAAAACTGACTTCTAGATTGAAATTTATGCTTAAGTGAAGTAAAAGTCCCCTATATCCTCAAAAAATCCCTATTTCCCATTTTCCCTTAAACTTTATGTTTAAAGTTTAATTTTTTCCTTATAAAATCCCTTTTTCCTCCCTCCGATTATAAAATCGCATTATAAAATTATTTAAAACAAAAATGCAATTTATACATAACCACTTCCCCTCCATGCTTTTAAAACCTTATGATAAAGATTTTTAAGGTTTATATTATATAAACCCCGCATAAAACAAGTCCCAACCTTCCCATCGCAAATCGCAACATTTTAAAGTCCACCCCGATTGGCCCATCACCCAACTTCCAATGTGATTGTATTAAATATCTTCTGATGGCAAACGCCGATTGACCCCTTCAATGTATATCCCGACTGTTGATCCAATCGACGATCGGACGGCCTGTATGCAATCGCTCCATCGCAATCGGCGCCTCCGATCATCCCCCTCTGATTGACTCCCGCCAATGGCCCACTCCTAATTATCCCTCAGCCGTCGATCTCCCAATCCCATCCGACGGCCCACAGCTATCGCGCCCAATCGCATTGGCAATTTTATATGTATCACCCTATCCTGCTCCTTTCCGATCCCTGATGCCAATTCACTTATGGGCCCACCACATAATACTTCCGCCATTCATATAAAAGCCCATTTCCCTTTGTTAAAATTAAAATTATGTTTATTTCATAATACAAAGGCTTTCCCCCAATCGCATCGGAAGTTTTGGTTTTCGTTTCAAATAACATCCTCCCCATTCCCCGATCGCCGATTGGCGTGGTACTATCGCATAATATATTACAATGTTTATATCGCCTGACCCTGATCCCGATTGCGATGATACCATTGCAAACATAAATTGCAAGTGTTCTATTATATTATATCCCTCTGCTCCATCCATTCCGATTGCGATTTAATATGGTTCCCACCTCCTTCCCTTCCCTTTTTTCCCATTCAAATAATTAATTTCCCTTCACCAAGAGTATTATTTCATTTCAGTTTTATTTCAAAGCATTTTATAAAAATTGGTTTTATTCAAACGAAATAATGGAAATCAAAGGAAACAGTCGGCTGGCCGAGAGCTTAAATAAAACAGAGATTCCTACCGAAGCAAAGAAACAGGGATTTTCTCCTCAAATTGCCTATTTATCATTCAAACAGCGAAATTGTGAAATCTGCCCAAATGGTCAAATGTATTGTTGTCTCTTATTTTTAGGGGCAGATTGTAGGATTTCTTTTCTATGATTAGTTTTCAGTTCTTCAGCTGTTAAAACAGCTCCTCTTTTCGTGGATCTATGTTCCCACATTTCAGCTTATTTATTGTAATTGTAAATCATTTGTAAACGGGTCTGTAATTGAGCAGTAGGGGAATAGTGTGGAAGGAAATCTCTGCGCTCCATTGTATAGTTTGACAGGGATTAATAAGAGATGCAGCTTTGATTTGTGGGATCCTTGTGGTATGAGATTTAGCATTTGTTTTTCTCCTTTGTTCCTGTTGAATGCTTTCAAGATAGAAAGGTAGAATCCATTTTATATTCTCTGCCTTGGGAAATTATTCATACTCGGTGTTTTTCTTCTGTTTGAAAAGTATCCATTTATTGTGCCCTTTTTAGATCCTCATCAGTCTTTCCATATTATCTTTATTAAACTTTAATTGCTAAATATCTTGCCTATCTTGCCCCATGAAATACCTTGTGTCCTAATTTAAATCCCTAGTTTCAATTGTCCCATTTTATCCCACACATCCCTGAAATTCATTCATTTTATTAAAACATTTTTCCATCATTTTATCTAGCCTAATATCAGATTATTATTGCACTTTATTGAATATCCATTTCACAGAGAGAGCCCTCTCCTGTCCTTGTAGGGCTAGCTACAAGGCTGAGCGTGGTTTAGTTGCTACCCTATTTTGCCCTCTTTCAGCCTGGGGTCCCATTCGGGTGCTAACATCTCTGGCGACCACACTGGGGAAGCCGAGCTGACTGTCTGTGAAACTTGTATTCTCGGCACTGAAACGTGTTTATTCTACCTTGAAAAAATATTGAACAGAGGCCTGCAGAAGAAAAAAATCATAGTTAGGCTCTGTGTGAAGAAGAGTATTGAAGACTTTGTCTTGAGTTTAAACCTTATTTATATTAATCGTGACCAATCTTTGGAAATATCTGTTGTCAAAGTAAAAGCTTTGTTTCGTTACCAGTGGAATAATACAAGTGGGACCCACTCCTTTGAGTTAGCGTGTGGGTTAAGCGCCAAAACCATAGTGTTAAACCACAGTTAAAGCGCGGTTGTAATTACCACCAACAGGTTTTGCAAACCAAAACCACCCATATCGCGCCACCTTGCCCAAGAACAAAACCACTTCAGAAAATGCGATCTAGTAATATTTGAGCACGTCATCACTCCAATACCACCCATTTTGCGCGGCTCTCAGCTGTTAAACTTCGGCCTCTGAAAAAACGCGATATCAACGAGGATCGTCTGATTTAAAGAGCGTTAAATCTAACGGCGATCGCGCAGTAAAGTGCACAAGTGATAACTCAAGGTATGATCCGGCAGTTTGATATTATTTAAAGTTATTTTATTCATAAAAGGCGAAAAGTGGACATGTGGGCCCCTGCTGAATAAAATGAATGTCGCGCTACTAGCATAGATGTGTTATATGATATAAAGTTCAAAGGTTGGTGTTTTTTTTTAAAGGATTGTGCTATTTTTATAAAGTTTTAATATTTCGACTGGAGTAATAAGGTTTGCTCAGTATTTTTAATGTGTTCCCCAATATCACATTAAATTATAAATATTTGTTCAAAGGTTGGGATATTATTTTCACGGCGAAACATTATTAAAAGCGTTGTTGGAAAAGAACATGACTACAGCCAATACTCTTCAGTCATAATATATTTCTGCTATCAGAATATAAGGTCAGATCACCCCAGTAAATGTTTTCTTGTAAATGATTTTCAGAGTCTGTTAGGCTGAAATAAATTTCATACAGTATAAATTTACACACACTGGCTTCAAGAAGATACACCAGGGCTAATCCAGATCCAAATCCTCTCCCTATGTTTGAAAATCCAAATCTTTTCCCAAGAATTGTCAAAAGACAAGAAGGATCATTAAGTCCCAGACCTGTCTTCAAATCCTATAATTGTCCTAGTGAGTGGTTTTTTGTAGAATATCTTTCCTTTGACGAGAATTTTGAGCTTTCTTTATTTAGAAATAAGTCTGAAACTGACATTGATGATATAGTTTTAGATCCTGAATTCCTTGTAGATATTGAAGTCCAAAGAGAAAATTCCTCCATTGACGATTACATTTTGAATTCTCCTTAGTCCATCACTGTAACTAATATTCATGAGCCTTCAGAGTCATCAGGAACAACATTGCCTCCTCCTAATTCATCAGCATCCCCTTCAGTCAATTCCCAGTTATCATCTCCTCCATCAACACCTCCCTTAAATCCTAGTAATACAAACACTGTTGTAAATCCACCCAGATTTATGGCTGCCAGGTATGCACTCCTAGTTTTACCTCAGGTTCTTAATGACATGCCTGCTAATTATCAAAGTAAAATCCCTATCTTTGATGCTACTCAGAGCATTACAGCCCAACATTATGTTGATAAGATGAATGAATTTCTTGATCTACATGAGGTGGAAGCAGAGAATGTAACTACCAAGTTGTTTGTTCAGGGCTTCAGAGGTGAAGTTAGGAAATGGTTCGGAGCCTTACCAGCAGGCTCAATTCACACTTTACAGGAGTTGCACACTCAGTTCTTGGACCGGTGGGAGGTAAAAAAGAACCCACTCCAAATTCTGTCTAAGTATGAAAATATTAAGAGAAATGTGGGTGAAACTGTGCAGGACTATTGTTTAAGATTTAATGCTGTATATAATGCTATTCTAGCTAACCTGAAGCCTCTTGTGGGATTAGCATTGCTGAAATTTCCAGATGGTTTTGATGCCAACATGGCATATCAGCTGCGTGAAAGAGATCAGTCTTCACTTGAAGACATGCAGAAGATAGCAGTAAGCGTTGAAGCTAATCTGCTGGCTAAAAGAGCACGAGCCAGAGCTGAGAAAAGAGTCACAGTAAAAGAGGAGGCCTCTCCTTCAGACAAAAAAATGGACACTCTAATTCGGACAGTGGAAAAAATGGTTGTTAGATTAACCATTACAGATAGACCTGAGCCTCAAATAAGAAATCCAAATTTCAGAGGGCAGCAGCCACAATTTAGAATTAAACAGAGAGAGAAAAGAGCGCAGGACCAAGCAGCACCACCACAGCAGTAGATTAAAACACCATTGTAGCAGAACTACATGCAAGGGACAGACTCAGATGACGATGATCCTGTGATTGAGGCCAATCACTTTTTCACAACTGATGGTGTGCCAATTTTCCTCACAGAAGACAAAGAATACACAGTGGCAACTCCAGACATTCAAAAAGACCAAAATTTCATTTTGGCCAAAGACATAGTGTTGGAAGAAGAGTACGATGACTACCAGAGAGGGTACATGAACGCTCTGTCGGCTCAGCAAAGTTAGTACTCTTTAAGGAACAGGGATGTTTCGATCAGTCCCATTCAAAAGAGAAAAGAACTCCAAATGAATAACAATGCATAGAAGAAAGGAAAAGAGATGGCCGATCCTTCCTCCAGCAAAGCACCAACAGCTACCAATACAACAAATGAAAAGAACCAGCAGAGCACAACAAAGGAGAAAATAGAGAAGAAAGACCCTTCCATTAAAGAGGTAGAAAAAGCTCCTTCTTTTAATTTAGAAAATGAAATTTCTAAGCTGAAAGTGTCTATTCCCCTCACAGAGTTGGTGAAGAATAGTGCATATAAAAGTCAGGTGTCTAAAGTCTTACAAAGAGACTCTGTTTCTGATATGGTTAATGTAGAAGATGACTACCCTGAACTTATTTTTGGTCCAGCCACAGAATAATATGAAGAAAATGAAGTCCCTCCCTTCTACCTAAGTCTTAGAGTACATGAGTTCATCTTGCATAATGTTATGTTGGACATTGGAGCCTCACATAATTTGATGCCCAAAGCTGTCATGGAGAAGCTAGGCTTGATATTACTCGAAAATACCATGATTTGTATTCTTTTGACTCAAGTAGGGTCCATTGTATTGGTCTTATCAAAGACTTGGTAGTGTCTTTAGATCAAATTCCAGCAAAGAATGTCTTGATGGATGTAGTTGTTGTTGATGTCCCACCAAGGTTTGGAATGCTTCTATCTAGGTCTTGGGGTGAAAAACTCAAGGGAACTATGCAACTTGACTTCTCTTATGCCACTATCCTTGTATTTGGCCAGTTGAGAAAGTTATATAGGGAAAATAAAATGAAATATATGATTAATAGCAAAGAGAAGCCAGTAAACCATCCCATTAATGTTGTCCACAGATTTAGAATACTTTTTCTTGTATTCTGATGGTGGTTTAAATGATGAGAATGTTCAGTTGGTATAAGTAGTTGAAATACCTGAGATTTTAGAGAATTTCAAAGAATTCCTCAAACAGGAAAAAGACAAAGCAACAAGCACTTCTAAGTCTCCTGCCTGCCAGCAGCAAAAAGACAGTGAACAACTAGAAATCAACCAAGGTAAAGAGGAGAAAGAAACAAAATTCCAGCATCTACAAGAAGAGGAAGAAGGCCTGTGGAGCATGGATTTTTATGGAGTTGTTGGTAAGGATGGAGCTGGTATTGGAGTATGGATTAGGAGCCCTGTTTTCCAGGCTGAAAAGGTTCCCAGTAATGTTAGGGTATGTGCTTATAAGTTGGCTTTTGATTGCTCTAACAATGAAGCAGAGTATGAGGCTTTGATTGCAGGTCTCAAAATTTTGAAGATGTTGAATGAAAAGAGGATTTCTGTGTATGGAGACTCCGAGCTGATAATCAAACAGGTGAAAGGAGAGTACCAAGCAAAGCATCTGAGATTGAGGGCATACAGAAATGCAGTCCTAGATATTTTGAAGACATTCCCTGAGTACACTTTGACAACAGTACCCAGGATGCAGAACCTCATTACTAATTCTCTTGCCACTACTGCCAGCAACTTGAAGATTACGATGAACTCCAACAATAATTTTGAGATCTATGTCAAACATAGGCCTATTTTTTTGGAGAATTTAAGGTATTGGCAAGTATTTTGGGATGATAATGAGATTAATCCATTTTTTCAAGGTGATGGAAAATTCAAAGACACTCCAATAGAAGGTGAGTATGAGGTTGATGATCAGGAGTTGGTAGCAAACCAAATGCAAATATTGCAGCTAAAGGATAATGTAATTCCTAGAGGTCTCATACCTTTAGAGGAGCTTTTTTATCAGGATGATGTCGCAAAGAAGCCAATCTTGGTGCCCACTGAGAAAGGAGTTGAAGATGTGAATCTTGGAACAACTGACCAACCCAAGTTTGTGAAATTGTCAAAGGCATTATCCCCTGAGGTAAAGGAGAAGTATGTTAAGTTTCTTTCTGAATTTCCTGATGTGTTTACATGGGATTATTCATATTTGAAAGTATATGATAAGAACATAATCCATCATACTATTCCTATCAAGCCGGATCAAAATCCTTTCAGACAGAAGCTGAGAAGTATCAATATGAAGCTGCTGCCATCCATCAAAAAAGAGGTAAACAGGTTTTACAAAGCAGGTATCATAGTTCCCATTAGATTTTCTGACTGCATTTCAAATTTGGTCCCGGTGTGTAAGAAGACTGGAGAGATAAGATTGTGTATAGATTTTTGGAATTTGAATAAGGCATCCTTAAAGGATAATTATCCACTTCCAAAAATGGACCATATTCTACAGAGAGTATTTGGAGCATCTAGGATGTCACTACTTGACGGCTACTCAGGCTACAACCAAATCTTGGTGCATGAGAAGGACCAAGATAAAACTGCCTTCACAACACCCTGGGGAACCTTTCAGTATGCTAAAATGCCATTCGAACTGAAGAACGCTAGAGCTAATTTCCAGCGTGCAATGGACATTGCTTTTGCAAATGAAAAAGATTTTTTTCTTGTTGTTTATTTGGATGATTTGACAGTGTTTTCAGGATCAGATGATGAGCATTTGCACCATTTGAGAGTTGTTTTTCAGCGTTGCAGAAAGTTTGGGATTTCTCTCAATCCCAAAAAGAGTCTCTTTGCTATGGATGAAGGCAAATTGTTGGGGCATATCATCTCTAAAGATGGCATCCACATTGATCCAGCTAGAGTGGAGGCAATTCAGCTCATAGATCTTCCACGAAATATGAAAGAGATTTAGGCCTTCAATGGTAAGATGAATTTTTTGTGCAGATTTATACCTAACTTGGTTGAACATTTGAGAGAAATGACCAATATGTTGAAGAAGGACAGCACTGTTAAATGGAGTGAGGAGGCTATCAATTCATTCAATTTGGTAAAGTTTGCTTTGTCCAATGCCCCATTTTTTATTAGTCCTGACTATACTCAAGATTTTATCATATTTTCGTTTGCATTTGAGCATACTATGGCTATTGTTTTAATGCAAAAGAGAGATGAGGTCGAAAATCAAATTTCCTTTTTCAGTAGGACTATTAGAGATACTGCTTTAAGGTATAATATTATTGAAAAACAGGCATTGGCACTTATCAAGGCATTGAAGGATTTTAGGGTCTATATTCTGCATTCGCATACTATAGCATATGTCCCTAACGCAGCAGTGAAGGATGTCTTGATGCAAACCGATCCAGAAGGTTGAAGAGGTAAATGGATAGCAGCTATGTTGGAGTACGACTTGGAGATAAAACCCACAAAGTTGATCAAAGGCCAAGGCTTGGCGAAATTGATGGCCCAATCAAATCTACATGCCCTGGATATAAACCTCATAACGGCAGTAGTAGAAGATGAAGATGAAGGTTTGTTGGTTCCAATTTCAGATATTTTTCTATAGTCCCCATGGTATTCTGATATTGTTTATGTCCTTCAGCATATGTCACCTCCTACAGGCATGTCTAAGAGTAAAGGTAGATCTTTGAAACTTAAATCTGCTAAATATTGTATTTTAAACAATGCTCTGTATTGGAAAGATCCAGGAGGCATTCTGCTAAATTTTCTGGTGGAAGAAGAAGCTCAGAAGGTAATGCATAATTTTCATAAAGGTGACTGTGGCGGTCACTTGTTTTAGAAGACTACAGCTAACAAGGTATTGAGAGCAGGGTATTATTGGCCCATGTTGTTTTTTGATTTATACAAAATAGTGATGAATTGTCATGAATGCCAATTTTTTCAAGGGAAAAAGAAATTGCTCCCACTTCCCTTAAAACCAGTTTCAGTGAACATGCCCTTTCAGCAGTGGGGGCTCGATTTTATAGGAGAAATTCACCCCGCGTCCTCAGCACAACACCGATGGATATTGATAGGGACATATTACTTTACGAAATGGATCGAGGTTGTCCCAACGAGGCAAGAAACTGACATGGTAATTATTCAATTCCTTGAATCGAATATTTTATCTCGTTTTGGCTGCCCATGTAAAATTGTAACAGATAACGCAGCAGTGTTCTGATCCAAGAAAATGGTCGATTTCTGTGAAAAATATAATATCGCGCTGGGCCATTCCACAGCGTATTATCCACAAGGCAACGACCTGACAGAGTCATCGAATATATTGCTGATAAATATAATTAAGAAAATGAGGGAGGCAAACAAAATAAATTGGCACCAAAAGCTCATCAATGCACTATGGGCAGATAGAGTTAGCAGTAAGGAATCAATAGGTATGTCACCTTTTGAATTAGTTTATGGAACTGATGCTGTTTTTCCCACATCTCTTACAGTCCCAGTTATGAAATTATTACAACAATTTGGCAGCGAAGATGATGACAACCAGTGAAGGATCAACCAAATGATCCACCTTCAGCAAACAAGAGAAGAAGTGTCACAGAATGCGATTCAGTTGCAGGAGAAGATTAAAAAGATCTATGACCGAAAGACTAAAGCAGAAAAGTTTCAGCTGGATGATGTAGTGTTGAAATGGGATGCAAGGAATGAAGACAAAGGAAAGCATGGTAAGTTTGACAACCTTTGGAAGGGACCATACAAAATTTTAGCATATATGGGACAGAATGCCTTCTTTCTTTCAGAAATGGATGGCCAAGATTTCCCTGGAGGGGCAGTGAAATGTAGGCTTTTGAAGCACTATCATTGTTGAAGACAATGGATCAGAATCTATGTCATCATCATTGTATATACCATGTTATTTTTTTATCAGAGTTCAAGTACACAGTCGTTCAAATTTGGGGCCCGAGGTGAAGGCTATAAAACTTGGATGATATGTGTATGGTTTGGTTTTATTTCAGTTTTCAGTCTTAGTCTTGAGTCAGAGTCAGTTTGCATTTGTGTCAGTTTTCAGCATTTTTGACTCCATGCCCAATGGATAAGGCTACTTGGTCTACGGTGTTCTTGGCACCTCCAAGGAGCTACCATCCCCATTAGAGCCATTGTTAGTGTCAGTCTAGTCATACTGACATCAGTGATCAAAACTTCTCTTTTGCATTTTCATATTAGGAGTCTCATACCGAATAAATTTCACCATTCCGCTAGTTCATGGATTCATTGATGGTAGTAATTTTTCATCGGTTTTCCCTCATGAGGTACTTGTTGATTCTCCTTTCTATGGTCTTTGGTCATGAGTCACTTTAACTTTCAAAAATCATGTCATTATGTCATAGGATGTGTCTCATTAGTGTCTAGGGTCTCACCATGGTCAAATTAATGAGTCAAATGTCAATAAATATCAGCAAGGTCATGAGGAAGTCAATAAACTCAAAGTCATAGCACCTGGAAGATCAAAGAGATATTTTATTCCGCTTGATGTAATTTTCACCTCAAAACCATGTTTTGAGGTGAAAACATGATATTTTTCCTTTATTATCATTCATTATGTAATTTTATGTCATCATATGTAATAAGTCACAATTTAGAAGCTGCCATCTCCACAAAGTCATCATCCTGCCTTCAGAGAAATTTTCCACAACATGTTCAGTGCCAAATCATCTTCCAAGAAGATCCATCAGAAAGAGCTCGAAAAGAGCTTTCCAACGGTATATTACACTCTTAAAACAAAATTCTGGATTGAAATTTATGCTTAAGTGAAGTAAAAGTCCCCTATATCCTCAAATAATCTCTATTTCCCATTTTCCCTTAAACTTTATGTTTAAAGTTTAATTTTTTCCTTATAAAATCCCTTTTTCCTCCCTCCGATTATAAAATCCCTTTTTCCTCCCTCCGATTATAAAATCGCATTATAAAATTATTTAAAACAAAAATGCGATTTATACATAACCACTTCCCCTCCACGCTTTTAAAACCTTATGATAAAGATTTTTAAGGTTTATATTATATAAAACAAGTCTCGACCTTCCCATCGCAAATCGCAACATTTTAAAGTCCACCTCGATTGACCCATCGCCCAACTTCTGATGCGATTGTATTAAACGACTTCCGATGGCAAACGCTAATTGACCCCTCCGATGTATATCCCAACCATTGATCCAATCAACGATCGGACGGCCCGTATGCAATCACTCCATCGCAATCGGCGCCTCTGATCGTCCCCCTCCGATTGACTCCCACCGATGGCCCACTCCCGATTATCCCTCAGCTATCGATCTCCCAATCCCATCCGACAGCCCACAGCTATCGCGCCCAATCGCATCGGTGATTTTATATGTATCACCCTATCTTGCTCCTTTCCGATCCCCGTTTCCGATTCACTTATGGGCCCACCACATAATACTTCCGCCATTCATATAAAAGCCCATTTTCCTTTGTTAAAATTAAAATTATGTTTATTTCATAATACAAAGGCTTTCCCCCAATCACATCGGAAGTTTTGGTTTTCGTTTCAATTAACATCCTCCCCATTCCCCGATCGCCGATTGGCGTGGCACTGTCGCATAATATATTACAATGTTTATATCGCCTGACCCCGATCCCGGTTGCGATGATACCATTGCAAACAGAAATTGCAAGTGTTCTATTATATTATATCCCTCTGCTCCATCCATTCCAATTGTGATTTAATATGGTTCCCACCTCCTTCCCTTCCCTTTTTTCCCATTCAAAGAATTAATTTCCCTTCACTAAGAGTATTATTTCATTTCAGTTTTATTTCAAAGCATTTTATAAAAGTTGGTTTTATTTAAACGAAATAATGGAAAGCAAAGGAAAAAGTTGGCTGGCCGAGAGCTTAAATAAAACAAAGACTCCTACCGAAGCAAAGAAATAGGGATTTACTCCTCAAATTGCCTATTTATCATTCAAATAGCAAAATTGTGAAATCTGTCCAAATGGTCAAATGTATTGTTGTCTCTTATTCTTAGGGGCAGATTGTAGGATTTCTTTTCTATGATTAGTTTTCATTTCTTCAGTTGTTAAAACAGCTCCTCTTTTCGTGGATCTATGTTCCCACATTTTAGCTTATTTATTGTAATTGTAAATCATTTGTAAACGGGTCTGTAATTGAGCAGTAGGGGAATAGTGTGGAAGGAAATCTCTGCGCTCCATTGTATAGTTTGACAGGGATTAATAAGAGATGCAACTCTGATTTGTCGGATCCTTGTGGTATGAGATTTAGCATTTGTTTTTCTCCTTTGTTTCATATGTAAATTGTTATGTTTCACCTCTCATCCATAAACATTTCCTGTTGAATGCTTTCAAGATAGAAAGATAAAATCCATTTTATATGCTCTGCCTTGGGAAATCATTCATACTCGATGTTTTTCTTCTGTTTGAAAAGGATCCATTTATTGTTCCCTTTTCAACTTCTCACCAGTCTTTCCATCCCATCTTTATTAAACTTTAATTGCTAAATATCCCGCCTATATTGCCCCATGAAATACCTTGTGTCCTGATTTAAAACCCCAGTTTCAACTATCCCATTTTATCCCACACATCCCTGAAACTCATTCATTTTATTAAAACCTTTTTCCTTCATTTTATCTAGCCTAATATCATATTATTATTGCACTTTATTGAATATCCATTTCACGGAGAGAGCCCTCTCCTGTCCTTGTAGGGCTAGCTACAAGGCTGAGCGTGGTTTAGTTGTTACCCTGTTTTTCCCTTTTTCAGCCTGGGGTCCCATTCGGGTGCTAACACTTTCCATTCCAATGGGAGGTGTTGATGTTGTACTAGGAGTAAAATGGTTACAATCTTTGGGGATGATAGCTTTTAATTTTCAAGAACTTTTATTGAATTTTTTTTTGGAAGGAAAGGAAGTCAAATTACAATGTATTG
Source organism: Pinus albicaulis (assembly GCA_034641835.2). NCBI lineage: Eukaryota > Viridiplantae > Streptophyta > Pinopsida > Pinales > Pinaceae > Pinus > Pinus albicaulis. The sequence goes on along the minus strand of CM076577.1, from coordinate 1,334,811,285 downwards.
TAGGGAAGCCGGGAAAGATAATAAGTTGTAATGTCATGAAAAAGATTCTGAAGAAAGAAAAATGAGGAGTAATTGCACAATTATTCTCACTAGAAGTTCCAACATCAAAATCATCTATTTCTCCATATCTCCAAAAATTCTTGGAAAAAAATTCCAAGTTGTTTGAAACTACCAAAGGACTCCCACCTATTTGTGATCATGATCATGCTATCCATTTGATTCCAGGAAGTGTTCCTCCAAACATCAGCCTTATAGATATCCTTATGTCCAAAAAAGCGAAATTGAACATATGATTGCATAAATGTTAGAGGTTGGTATAATTCAACCTATTCAAAGTTCTTTCTCCACTCCAGTAGTATTGGTGCACAAGAAGGATGGATCATGGTGCGTGTGTCTGGATTGTAGGGAGATCTATAAGGTCAATATTAAAGATAAAATTCCCATTCATGTGATTGATGAATTACATGGAGAAATTTATTTTACCAAGTTGGATCTTCGTTCAGCATATCATCAAATTAGAATGAAGAATGAAGATATTTTGAAAACAACATTTTCGAACTCATGAGGGTCATTATGAATTTTTGGTCATGCCTTTTGGCCTTACCAGTTCACCTTCTACATTTCAAGGGTTGATGAATTCCATTTTCAAACCCTTCCTTAGAAAATGTGTGCTAGTATTTTTTTGATGATATACTAATCTACAACAGGTCTTGGAAGGATCATTTTCAACATGTTGACAGGGTGCTCAAACTATTGGAGGAGAAACAAATATATGCAAAAAATCCAAATGTTTCTTTGGAGTATAGGAGGTGGAATATCTGGGTCATATTGTATCTCACGAGGGTGTTAAGGTAGACCCTAAAAGAATTAAATGCATTAAGGAATGGAAGGTCCCTACAACCATAAAGTAGTTCTGGGGATTTCTTGGGTTAACATGGTATTATCGCAAGTTTGTTAGGAATTATGGGAGAAAAGAAGCACCTCTAACAACATTATTGAAGAAAGATGAATTTTCATGGACTTCTGAAGCAACTAAGGCCTTTGAACATCTTAAATAGGAAATGTGCTTAGCACCGGTCTTAGCTACACCAGACTTCACAAAAACCTTTATTGTGGAATGTGATGCCTCGGGAAATGGAATTGGTGTTGTTTTAATGCAACAAGGAAGACCCATTGCTTTTGAAAGTCATCCAATCAAAGGAAATTATTTACATAAAGCTATTTATGAGAAGGAAATTTTGGCAATACTACATGCACTAAATAAATAGCGACCTTACCAAATGGGGAGACACTTCAAGTTAAAAATTGATCATGATAGTCTTAAACACATTTTGGTACAAAGACTATCTTTACAAGAGCAGCAAAAATGGGTCGCAAAGATGTTGGGTTATGACTTTGAAATCATCTAAAAAAAAGGGAGGCTATATGTTGTTGCAGATGCACTCTCAAGAAAGGATGAAGAGGTGGAAACATTGCTTTGTGCCATTTCCATTATCCAACCACATTCGATAACCGAAGCAAGGGATGAATGGAATAAGGATGAAGAAGTGTGGGCACTCATTCAAAAGTTGCAGCAAGATCCTAGTACATCTGCTACATTTTGTTGGAAAAATGATTCCTTATGGTACAAATATTGCCTGTATCTTTGTAGGAATTCCCAACTAAAACAAAAGATTCTTTTGGAATTGCACACTTCTCCTTTAGGAGGACACTCAAGATTTTTAAAAACTTACCACAGGATGAAGAAAGAATTTTTTTGGGATGGCCTTAAATCTGATATTCAAAATTTTGTGGCTGAATGTTTGGTTTTCCAGCAAAATAAAGTTGAGACAATTAAGACCCCGGGTCTTCTACAACCTTTATCCATTCCAAGTCAACATTGGGAGGGGATTTCAGTGGATTTTATCATAGGTTTACCTAAGTCCGAAGGAAAGAGTTTCATCATGATGGTAGTTAATAGACTTACCAAGTATGCACACTTTTGTGCATTATCTCATCCATTTAAAGCAAGTACAGTTGCTACTGCATTTGTGGAAACAATTCAAAAGCTACATGGAAACCCAAAGATTATTGTAAGGGATAGAGATCCCACTTTTACTGGAAATTTTTGGACAGAATTATTTTCTTTTTTGGGTACTCAACTAGCTCATAGCTCATCTTATCATCCTCAATCTGATGGTCAAGCTGAGATAGTGAATAAATTTTTGGAAGGATATCTTCATTGTTTTGTATCTGATAAACAAACACAATGGGTTAATTGGTTACCTCTCATTGAATGGTGGTATAACACTTCCTTCCATACTGCAGAAAAAATGACCCCATTTATGGCACTTTATGGATATTATCCACCATCCATCACATCATATTTAAGAGAAAATTCTGACGTTCAAGAAGTGGAAGATCACATTGAGCATCAACAAGAAGTTCTCAAGATCTTAAAGGATAACCTAAATTTGACACAAAATCGAATGAAACAACAGGCAGATCAACATCGCAGCGAAAGAAGTTTTGATATAGGAGATTGGATATTTTTATGGCTACAACCATACAAACAAATGTTCCTCAAGCAAGATAAGAAGGATAATAAATTATCGCCAAATTACTATGGTCCTTACAAGGTGTTGCAAAATATTTGTACTATGGCATACAAATTGGAGCTTCCTAATTCTTCGCGAGTGCATCCAGTTTTCCATGTTTCATGCTTAAAGAAGGTTATAAGTGACAAAATTCCAGTTCAAACAATATTGACATAACTTGATGAGGAAGGAAAAATCATATTGGAACCTGAATAAGTCACGGAAAGAAGAACTCGACAGCTACAAAATAGATCAATTTCATAGTATCTCATCAAGTGGAAGAACTAACCCACTGAGTATTCTACATGGGAGGATGAGAATTTTATAGGGAAGCATCCAGAGCTACTCAAACATTGAGGACAACACTTTTTTGAAGGAGAGGGGCATGTTAGGTCCCCATATTACTAGTGTAGTCCCTTATTGTTGTCAGTGTAGCCCCCTTATTTTTATTGTTGTACCCCTGTAACCCCAATATTGTTATTATTGTGCCCTTAAATTATTATTGTTAGGTCAGCTAGGATTATATTGTGAACCCATGGACTCCTATATATAGAATGAGATTTTGTCATTTCTATCATCCAAGAATTGATCATTTATGTAATGTAAAGGAGGTTTCCCCCTCGAAGTGGCTTATTCCTAAGGTGTTGATCTCTCTTTTCTTCTATTTTTGGAGCTGATTTCATAACAGTAGCCCCCTTATTTTTATTTTTGCACCCATTTAGCCCCATATTTCTATTTTTGTGCCCCATAGAAGCCCACTATTTTTATTTTTTTTCCATTACATTATTATTTTTATGTCAACTTTAATTATATTGTGACCCCTTAGATGCCTTTATATAGAAAGGAGGTTTTTTTCATTTGAATCATCCAAGAGTTGTTCATTTATGTAATGTAAAGGAGGTTTTATCCTCGAAGTGGATAATTTTTAAGTCGTTGACTTATATTTTATTCTATTTTGTGAGTTGGTTGCATAACATTTGGTATCAGAGCTTTGGATTCTAGGGTTTCACTTCTTAAAACAAGTCATCTTCGATTTTTTTCTATAACTTTTTTTCTACGAAGCTTCAAAAAATGAAATTGAAACTACGTAGAGTCGAAATCGTGGTGAACATTTTTCTGGAATTTCAAATCTTAGTTCACTATATTTTTGGAGATATTATCTGAGGAAGTCATGGTTTTTGCAAGCTCCATAATTCATTCTCAAATAGGTGACCGAGGAAAAATCGTCATAACTTTCATTTCAGACATTGAATTTGTTAGGTCCCTATATTACTAGTGTAGTCCCTTATTGTTGTCAGTATAACCCCCTTATTGTTATTGTTGTACCCCTTTAACCCCCATATTGTTATTATTGTGCCCTTAAATTATTATTGTTAGGTCGGCTAGGATTGTATTGTGACCCCATGGACTCCTATATATAGAAGGAGGTTTTTTCATTTATGTAATGTAAAAGAGGTTTCCCCCTCAAAGTAACTTATTTCTAAGGCATTGATCTCTCTTTTCTTCTATTTTTTGAGTTGGTTTCATAACATTTGGTATTAGAGCTTTGGATTCTATGGTTTTGCTACTCCAAACAGGTCATCGTGGCATTTTCACTATAACTTTTTTCTATGACGGTTCAGAAGCTGAAATTTATCACATGAAATCGAAATCTTGAGGAATGTCGTGTAGAAATTTTAGATCTTGGTTCGCAATATTTTCGGAGATATGATATGTGGAAGTTAGAGTTTTTTTAGGCTCTCGAATTTCATCTAAAATAGGGACCTTGGGAAAATTGCCATAACTCTCTCTCTAAGCATCAGTTTGGAATTATATAAAAAGTGGTTGAAATTACATGGACTATAGTTTCTTGTATATCAATTTTAGAGTCGAAGGAGGAAATAGTGACATGTGGAATGTCATACAAGTTTGCTCTACTAAACCAATCCATAATTAGGTCAATGTGGGAGATTGGGAATAACTCTGTCTTGAAGCATCCAAATCAGGTCAGACTTGTGGCATTTGAAAGAATTCAGAGGGCTACTATAAGACCGAATTTCAGATATTGAAGATCCAAAATCACAAAGATAATTCAATTTCAATATCGAGCTCCTCAAAATCAAGAAAAAGGTGTGTATTTTTTTTCAAATTTCATAAGTCTTGTTTGAAAAATCAGTTTGGAGTGATTCCAAGGGCATATTTAAGCATATATATCAGTATTGGGTTCTAAAATTGCCCCTAAAAATCATTCAACACCCATTAAGCCCTCACAATACTCTACTATGACTCATGAAGATGAATAAGTGCAGCATGATATATCAAAATTACAAGAGCAAGTGCACCAAATTTCGCTCTCACAAAGAGAAACAAAAAATGAAATGGAAGTTTTAAAGAAAGGCGTGGAAGCGAATATGGATGGTTTGAAGAAAGGCGTGGAAGATAATATGGAGGGTTTGGAGAAAGGTGTGGAAGCTAAGATGGATTCTTTGAAGAATGGAATGGAAGACATGGAAGAAAAAATGGAAGGTTTGAAAGAAGACATGGAAGGTTTGAAGGAAGGTTTGTCAAATTTGATACAAGAAATAATTCCTAATGGTGAAAAGATAGTAGAGGAAACTCATGATGAGAAAAAAATAAATGTTAATTGTGATTTCATAAACTTGAATGTTGGATGGAAGACCCACCATATTCCAAAGATCGATATGAGGAAGTTTTATGGCAAGGATCCCGTAACATGGATACTACAAATGGAGAAATATTTTGATCTCAATACTGTGAAAAACACACAAAATCTATGCATTGCAGCTTTATATTTAGAACAAAATACATTTGTATGGTATATATGGCTTTGCTTCTGTAAACAAATTGTCACTTGGTCAATTTTTACGGAGGAATGAGAGCACATTATGAGGATACAAAGAGTGACACCTTCTTTATCCAATTGATAAATCTGAAACAAAAGGGTTCAGTGGTGGAGCATATTGAGGACTTCCAAAAATTGAATATAAGGGTAACTGATATTCCAGAGGAACACAGGATTGATGCTTTCATAGGGACTTTAAAGGATAACATCCAACATGAGGTTAGCCTTTGGGAACTTGATTCATTGGAGAAGGCATTGAGGTTGGCAAGAAAATTTTAATGTAAAATTATGGCGACAAGGAATCCTACCACTCACATCTATAAAGATGGAAGTGATGCTACTCCTAGACTTCGAAAATCTACAAGGTTGACACCACAACAATTGGAATAAAAAAGAGCAAAATGGCTTTGCTACAGTTATGATAGAAAATACACTAAATGCCATAAGTGTGCTAAGAATAAATTATTTTACATAGAATGTGAAGAGAAGGAAGAAAATGAACAAAAAACTTCAAAAGAAGAGGATATACACCAGGGACCAACCCTAGAGAAAGAAGAAATGAGTCCGACCATATCATGTAATGCATTGGCAGAAATTACCACTCCTCAAACTCTCAAGGTAAAAGTACATATCAAGAAGAAAAAGGTAATAGTGGTAATTGGTTCGGGTAGTAACCATAATTTTATTCATTGTAAGGTAGCCAAGGAATTAAATTTCTTCCTATACCCAGCAACAGAATGTCAAGTGATGGTTGAAAATGGAGGACCTATAAATTTCTCTGGAAAATGCCATAATATCAAGCTAACCATGGAGGAATATGTATTGAATAGTCCAATTCTTTCCATTCTAATGGGAGGTGTTGATGTTGTACTAGGAGTACAATGGTTATAGTCTTTAGAGATGGTATCTTTTAATTTTCAAGAACTTTTCTTGATGTTTTTTTTAGAAGGAAAGGAAATCGAATTATGGGGTATCGTAGGGAAGCCGAGAAAGATAATAAGATCCAATGTCATGACAAAGCTTCTGAAGAAAGAACAATGAGGCGTAATTTCACAATTATGCTCACTAGAAGTTCCAACATCAAAATCATCTATTTCTCTAGATATCCAAAAATTCTTGGACTATCATTCCAAGGTGTTTGAAACTCCCAGAGGACTCCCACCTATTTGTGATCATGATCATGCTATTCATTTGATTCCAAGAAGTGTTCCTCCAAACATCAGGCCTTATAGATATCCTTATGTCCAAAAGAGTGAAACTGAACGTATGATTACAGAAATGTTAGAGGCGGGTATAATTCAACCTAGTCAAACTTCTTTCTCTACTCCAGTAGTATTGGTGCACAAGAATGATGGATGATGGCGCATGTGTCTGGATTATAGGGAGCTCGATAAGCTCACTATTAAATATAAATTTCCCATTCCTATGATTGATGAATTATTTGATGAATTACATGGAGCAATATATTTTACCAAGTTGAATCTTTGTTTAGGATATCATCAAATTAGAATGAAGACTGAAGATATTCCAAAAACAACATTTTGAACTCATGAGGGTAATTATGAATTTTTGGTCATGCCTTTTGGCCTTACCAATGCACCTTCTACATTTCAAGGGTTTATGAATTCCATTTTCAAACCCTTCCTTAGAAAATTTGTGTTAATATTTTTTGATGATATACTAATCTACAACAGGTCTTGGAAGGATCATGTCCAACATGTTAACAGGGTGCTCAAACTATTGGAGGAGAAACAATTATATGCAAAAACCTCCAAATGTTTCTTTGGAGTACAAGAAGTGGAATATCTGGGTCATATTGTATCTCACAAGGGTGTTAGGGTAGACCCTAACAAAATTATATCCATTGACGAATGGAAATTCTCCACAGCCTTAAAGCAGTTGCAAGGATTTCTCGGGTTAACAGGGTATTATCGCAAGCTTGTTAAGAATTATGGGAGAATAGCAGCACATCTAACAACATTATTGAATAAATATGCATTTTCATGGACTCCTAAAGCAACTAAGGCCTTTGAACATCTTAAAGAGGCAATGTGGCTAGCACTAGTCTTAGCTACGCCAGACTTCACAAAACCTTTATTGTGGAATGTGATGCCTCAGGGAATGGAATTTGTGTTGTTTTAATGCAAGAAGGAAGACCCATTTATTTTGAAATTCGTCCAATAAAAGGAAAGTATTTACATATTTCTATGTATGAGAAAGAAATGCTGGCAATACTACATGCACTTAAAAAATGGTGACCTTACCTAATGGGAAGATACTTCAAGGTAAAAACTGATCATGATAGTCTTAAACACTTTTGGAACAAAGACTATCTTCAGAAGAGTAGCCAAATGGGTCACAAAGATGTTTGGTTATGACGTTGAAATCATCTACAAGAAAGGGAAGTTAAATGTTGTTGCAGATGCACTCTCAAGAAAGGATGAAGAGGTGGAAGCATTGCTTTGTGCCATTTCTATTATCCAACCAGATTGGATAACCAAAGCAAGGGATGAATGGAAGAAGGATGAAGAAGTGTGGACACCCATTCAAAATTTGTAGTAAGATCCTATTACATATTATACATTTAGTTGGAAAAATGATTCCTTATGGTACAAATATCACTTAAATATTTGTAAGAATTCCCAACTAAAGCAAAATATTATTTTGGAATTGCACACATCTCCTTTATGAGTACACTCAGTATTTTTAAAAACTTACCATAGGGTGAAGAAAGATTTTTTTTCTCGATGGCCTTAAATCTAATATTAAAAAGTTTGTGGCAGAATGTTTGGTTTGCCAACAAAATAAAGTTGAGACAAATAAGACCCCATGAACTCCTATATATAGAATGAGGTTTTTTCATTTTTATCATCCAAGAATTGTTCATTTATGTAATCTAAAGGAGGTTTCCCCCTCGAAGTAGCTTATTTCTAAGGTGTTGATCTCTCTTTTCTTCTATTTTTTGAGTTGGTTTCATAACATAATTTGAATTCTGTAAAAAGCGATCGAAATTGCATGGATTGTAGTTTTTCCTGTTGTAATGTCCCATAATAATTATAAAATAATAAATAATATATAAATAATTTAATATAATTTAATAAATAAGTAAATAAATAAATAGCCAAGAGAATAATAAATAAATAATAAATAAAACATTAAACAATAACTGGAGTTCTAAGTAAAATAGTAAATAATAAACTGGAGTCCTAAAACAATAAACAATAAGTAAAGTTAAAGAAAGAATCAATTAACAAAAGTAAATAAATTAACAAAGAGTTAAACTAAGAAACTAATAGAAAGAAAGTTAAACTAAGAGAACACTAAATTAAGTAAAGCTAACAAAAAGTAAGTTAAACTAAGAAAACACTAAATTAAGTAAAACTTAAGTTGCATGTTGACACAGTGAATGTGTGCATGTTGTTCTCATTCCATTGTTTGGTCTACTTAATAGACATTGAGGAAGATTCAAAAATGATTCATTCTTTCATCCATTCTCTGGAGAGAAAGGTATGGTGAGGCAAAGGATACCTTGGCAGTAGTACGTTGATTGAGGGCTCGGGGGTGGTCAACTGTGGAAAGATTACATACAGCTGAGCCTATGGTTGGGTGAAGAGTTGTCCCCAAAACCTTGTTGCGGTCATCAAGATTCAAATAGCGTGCAACCTTGGAGTCTCAAGTAAGGAATATCGTCATTACAGGTAAGTCATCTTGCTCATGTTTCTGAAAATTCTAGGATGATTAGTTAAACAGTTTTTGGGTGATTATTCATTGTTGATGTGATATAATTAATTGCATGGTAAATTGGGATTGTTACATATGGTATCAGAGCTAGGTTTCAACTCTATTGGACCTTTGGCTTTTTTTTTATCTTCTCGCAATTTATTAAAATTGAAAATATATATAGATTTAAAAATTTTGAGAAACGGTGAATTAATTATTGCATAAGATGCATTTCAAATGGAGTGATTAAGAAGAAACAATTATGTTCAATAATAAATATGATTTTTATAAGAATAATTTAAAATGTTTTATAGGACGTATATATATGTCTTTGAAATTGCAATAATTTACAAGATATCTATTTAAACAATCTTTTGTGTATGTATTTGAAAATATATTCGTTTATAAATACTTCTATGTATTTAAATTTAGTTAGAAACTGGTTTAAAGTCATTAAAATAATAAATAAAATTGTTATAGAGTTAAAATTAAAAACTTTTAAATAAAATAATTATTATATAAAATAATAAATATTATTTTAAAAATAGATAAACTTTTCTTATTATCGAATATAAAATTGGGGAAATTAGGTTACTTATTTGCATGTACTTGTATACATGTGTATTAAAAATATACAACCCCAAATTTACCACCTGCACCACGACATCCGGGTAGCGTTGGATTCCAAGTTCGTGAATTTATTCGCGTAGGGAAGGGTTCGATCCGAGTGTATGAATTTATTGCAAGACTGACCTTCGGTTCAAGGGGCAACGAAGAATTATATCTCATTGGAAACTCGTCCTCTAATTCATAAACGTTTCAAGAAAATACTGAAATGGCTGAAAACCAAATAGTAACTGTTTGAAAATAGTGCAATATTAGACGTTTTTGGTAACTTATATTTTAGTTAAAAAAAAATAAGTAGAAAATTTATTGGAGGGATAATGGTGTTTTAAAAAAAAAAAAAAAATTAATAAGACAGGAATGTATGAACAATTTACAAGCTTCAAACCCATCTTCTTGTATGAAGAATTTACACTCGGTAATGCACACGATTATATCTGCCAAAAGTTCTTTAGATATACCCGAAATGGTTTCATTGGGGATTGCCTGAGTCATCAACCCTGAGTTAGCTTGGACCTTTTCATACGCGTTAACTATATTACCTAACTGCAACACCGTGTATAACAGACGGGTCCACCGGCCCTCTCCCAATATCCTTAAAACATATCAGCAATACATAATCCTGTAAATATTAAACGTTAATTATATTAAAATAAAGACTTTAGTTAGAGCTAAAGATCTATCAGCTTAACTTGAGGATATTTATTATTCAAAACTTTTATATATATATAAACAATTAAACTAAATTCCCTGATAGTGTTCTTTTTGGTTAGTTAGTTATGTATATGCGAAATTGTAGAATTAGAATGCTGAAGTTGGGTTCAAACTCATATTTTCCCTTACTCATTTATGATTATTTCCTTTTAAATATAAATCATATTTTAGTTTCTCCAGATAATTATATTGAAAAAAAATATATATAAAATATTGAAATTAAGTTTCATAACTAAATTGGTATATTTGAGTTATTTATCATTAAGAAAAAAAAAAAAAAATTAATACATATATACATGTTAACATCTAAAGACCAAATTAGAAAATATGTTCATAATTTATCTTAATAATTTTATTTTATATCAACAAAATGTTCATAACTCTCATAATTTAATGGCTTTATAAAAGATTTTTATTTAAGTAAATATTTAAAAATATTTCCAATAGAAACACTTAATATTTAAGTGATTTTTTTTTAAGCTCACTTAACTTTTAGTTGGAAAGATTTATTAGAGTTATAAGAACCACGAGTTCCAAAACCGGTTGCTCATCGTTATGCGAAGCACGCCTTCAAAGCTAAGATCAAAGGTATCCTTTGGAAAACTCTCACCGCTGCAAAATACATACAAAGCAAACTGGGTATAATCTCAACAATCTCATTTTCCTTATTTTCTCCTGAGAATAATTGCTCAACACTCAATACGTCCTCGATTTTGAGGGTTTTTCTGGAATTCACCCATTTATCCTCTGCAATAATAACAAAGTAGGTTGCTGGATCTGGAGGACATAGGGCATCAAATCTGCCGGCCTCCTAACTCCTCAATTTTGCCCATATTTTTTTCTCATCGGCAAGTTTTCTTCCGTTTTTAATTTCTGCAAAAACAAAAAAAAAAACCGGCGCCGGGCTCCGGAATATTTCAGGCAGAGATGCTGGAGAATACGGGGGATTCAACCAAGCGCCAGACTAACAATGGAGAAAAGGATGGAGCTTTTTCTAAATTTTGTAGCTTTGGATTGTGGAGGGTTTTCTGGGACAAACAACAATAACACCAATACTGAATCTTTGATTTCTGGGAATGTTTCAGTCAATGGGTGTAATACCAGTGAGGCAGTCAAGCTGATGACTGATCGCTGGGCAGCTGCGACACATGCTCACAATGATCAATCATTGCATGTCACAGAGAGGGCAGTTGTTTACTCAAGCTCTGGAGGAGGATCAGCCCAGGGATATTCAAAGCTTTCTTATCAGAGTTAGGGCAAGCAATATATAAAGAAAACATTAATCAAATCAATAAAGTTGATATTTAAACTTAGTTGAAGAGTGGCCATGGTTCATACATGAATTGGTTCATTTGGAAGAATGGCGGGGGGCGAGAACTAGTAGATAAAGATAGGGAGCAATCTTGTACAGACTGCTCAAAAACATTGACATGTTTCTAACTTGTTAAGGGTCAGATTTATGCAGTTAAAGGTGAGAACAATTTCCTGTGTTTCTTGCTTCAACAAAGTGGTGTATTATTTTATCCAATTCTGCAACTATTTGTTTCCGAATCACTGTAGAGGTTATCACTTTTTACTCAAAACCAAGTAAAATCTGGGATTTGGATTGGTCAGTCTTAAAGCTTTGGTACTCTCAATAATTGGGATTCGCATTTTGATAGTGTCCTCTGTATAGTAACATTTAGGCTTCTCATATACAAAAAGAATTTTCAGGGGTCTATCATATTGTTTCCTTTGTCCTGTTATTTCAAGAATCTTTGTTATTATAAAAAAAAATTGGAAAAAAAAATGCATTTTTATAGAAATTTGATTCCTCTGATGTTTGTTTGATCAAGGATAACTAATAGCACAAGAAATATGGAAACCCTAAATGATCAAGTAAGCGAACACGGAAAATATTAAAAGTACCTAAAGGAAAATAATTCTTACAGAGAGGAATCTAGATTGATAATAATGAACACGACCTTAAAACTCCAAGCATGGCTATAAAAGGAAAATTATTAGAGACAATTAAGGGAGAAGAATTCTTTCGGAAACGGAGCAAAGAACTGAAAATATAAAATGTAAGTCTTTAGGGTTATTGTGTGGCTGCTATGGCCTCTTCTTGGCGGCAAGAAAGAAAATTCTGCTTGAATGAGGGAGCAAAGGGTTTTGTAACTGTCACATCGTGCCCATGAGTATGATGGTGCGAGGTTAATTAAGTTGTTGGACTTTTAAAGATATTATTTTGATTTTATTTTAATATGAATGATATAAATAATTTTATTTAGGGATATTTGGGACATACGTAATGCAAGAGAAACTTACGTGAAAGTAAGAGAGTTCTTATTTAATGAGATTCTAAACTTAATATATATATCTTTGATTATTATTATTTTTATTCTAATAAATAGATGATAATATATTGGTTGAATAAAGTTAATTTTTTTTAATAGATAATATATTGATTGAATAAAGTATGGTGGATTATTTTAATTATTTAATTAAATAAATAATCCGGGTTTGGTTTAAATAAACTAATATATATAGGTTAAGTTTATTTTATTTTTATACTGTTTTTATTATTAATTTGGATTAATTAACTAAGGTTAAAGTTTAACTTAGATTTTAGTTTATGAGATTAAAGTATATTTTATATATTAAATTAAGAGATTTTTCCAGAAATAAAAGGATATATTAAATAAAGTTAAGTGGAAAATAAAATTTGATTAGAAATAATTATTATTGTGTAAAAGTTTTTGGTGATAAATGGTTAAGATATACTATGGATATAGATGAATTTTATTACTATAATGGTATTATAGTAGTCATGTAAATTATTATATATATATATATATTTTTGTAGTTAATAATTATTGAATAACAAATAATTGTTAATGCTTATATTAAATATGTTAGTTTGTTTATAAAGAGGATATGTGTTTGGAGGTTATTTTTTTATATTGTATATTTTAATTGTGTGGCAAGATGGGAATTTGTGAACCAACACACTCATATAGGCGTAAGTTAACAAGTGATAAACTAAAAAGATGTTTATATGTAAATTTTAAAGATATTAATTAGGGAGATACATTTTGTGATAAGCCGAGGCTTAAAGGCTAATGGAAAAATAATTAATGTGAAGAGTAAGAAGTTAGTATGCAATTGATGAGTTATGCATTTGGATTAGTCACAGCCAAACGAACATTCCATTACGTACCAACTTAACAAAAAAATGAAGGCTTGTGAAACTTGCAAGAAAAGATACTATATCAAATTTGTAGCATACCAATAGTGTGCTTGAGCCTATCTTGTAAATTGGGAACTTTATTATTGAAGACGAGAAAATGATTATTGACATATATTTCCATCTCTAACATTGTTGATGAGGTAGCTTAGATCCTAGAGGGATGTTGAACAATCTTAGTATTCATTGTTCATGATAAGAATGTTTATAGCGTATTTTTGTGGTTTCATGATGTGATGGTATATGGTAAATGAATATAGTTATGTTGAGAATAATGATGCACTTGTGGTTCTTATTTAGTTGTTATGATAAGGATGTTGTATTCTCATGATGAATATGATATGAATAGGGATTACAATGTTATGATTTGAGGTTATATTGACATGTGGTTAGTTTATTATGAGATTTCATGATTCATATATGTTGATGTTATAGCTTATGATGGTATTTCATGATGTGAAGCATGTGGAATCAATACAAATTTTTTGACATGCATGAGGATGCAATAATTTACTATTTGGAATGTGGTTATTAACAATGACGTTATTTTATCATGATGAAATGCAAGGGTTAGGAAGTGGATTATTTTATATGATGTTATGATTATAACTAATGCATTGGATGCATGTTGAGATGTGGTGATTGGCAGGAAATCCACAAATGGGCTGAGAGGGCTCGTTATTTGATGATCTCGTGGGATCCCATACCTACGAGGGAGAATATGTAACACCATATGGGCTAGGGACAAACTCAATCAACACTACATATGCCAGTGGTTCCTTTGTCTTGTATATCTCTTGATGGATAGCTCTTGAAGGGTTGTGGGACCATCTTGAGGAGGCCAAGTGCCTGGTATTGGATGGGAACATTGAAGTCTAGAAGTGGGTGTAAGACTTCGATGCCTGGGGCTGTGCACCTTAAGGAGCTGTGGAGGGAGTGGGTCAACCTTGCGAGATGCTTGGAGTCATTGAGTACTGGGACCGAATGCCTGCTTTGGGGCAGATGAGGTCTGAGTCGGGCGCAAGCCTTGGGGCCAGCCTTGGCTAGGGACAGACCGAGGAGGCTTATGCTTGGTTCTGAAAGTGGGAAAAGGGACATAGATTCCTTGAGATTTCCCGGGTGCTATGAAGAACTTTCGATGCCTGCTGGTTATACTAGTTCAGCAGAGGGTGTTGGTCACACATGAAGTAATAAATAATAAATAATATAATATAATATCATTAAATACTTAACTTCGGGACGAAGTTCTGTGAAGAGGGGGAGTATGTAATGTCCCATAATAATTATAAAATAATAAATAATATATAAATAATTTAATATAATTTAATAAATAAGTAAATAAATAAATAGTCAAGAGAATAATAAATAAGACATTAAACAATAACTGGAGTTCTAAATAAAATAGAAAATAATAAACTGGAGTCCTAAAACAATAAAAAATAAGTAAAGTTAAAGAAAGAATTAATTAACAAAAGTAAATAAATTAAAAAAGAGTTAAACTAAGAAACTAATAGAAAGAAAGTTAAACTAAGAGAACACTAAATTAAGTAAAGCTAACAAAAAGTAAGTTAGACTAAGAGAACACTAAATTAAGTAAAACTTAAGTTGCATGTTGACACAGTGAATGTGTGCATGTGGTTCCCATTCCATTGTTTGGTCTATTTAATAGACATTGAGGAAGATTCAAAGATGATTCATTCTTTCATCCATTCTCTGGAGAGAAAGGTATGTTGAGGCAAAGGATACCTTGGCAGTAGTACGTTGATTGAGGGCTCGGGGGTGGCCAGCTGTGGAAAGATTACATAGAGCTGAGCCTACGGTTGGGTGGAGAGTTGTCCCCAAAACCTTGTTGCGGCCATCAGGATTCAAATAGCGTGCAACCTTGGAGTCTCAAGTAAGGAATATCGTCATTACAGGTAAGTCGTCTTGCTCATGTTTCTGAAAATTCTATGATGATTAGTTAAACAGTTTTTGGGTGATTATTCATTGTTGATGTGATATAATTAATTGCATGTTAAATTGGGGTTGTTACACCTGTATCAATTTTAGAGCCAAATGTTTAAACAGTGACATGTGGCACCCCTTACAACTTATCTTTACTAAATGAGTCCATAATTGGGTCATCGTGGGATATTTGGCATAACTTTATCTTGAAGAATCCAAATAGGGTGTGACCTGTGGAATTGGAAAGAAGAGACAGAGGGATACTACAAGACCTAAGTTTAGATCTTGGAGATCCTAAATCATAGAGATATAGCAGTTTCAATATAGAGTTCCTAAAAATCAAGAAAAAGGTGTGTATTTTTTTAATTTTTCATAACGTTTGTTTGAAGTGATTTCAAGGGGATACTGAAGCATATATATCAATATTGGGTTCTAAAATTCCCAAAAAAAAAATCCACACCCATTTAGCCCTCAGAAAGATCTACCATGACGCATGAAGAGGAAGAATTGCAGCATGATATATCAAAATTACGGGACCAAGTACAACAAATTTCGCTCACACAAAGAGCAACCAAAGATTAAATAAAAGGGGCCATTTATGGTTTAAAAGAAGACATAGAAGATAAGATGGATGGTTTGAATAATGGCATGGAAGCTAATATGGATGGTTTGAAGAATTGCATGGAAGCTAATATGGATGGTTTGAATAATGGCATGGAAGCTAAGATCGATGGTATAGAAGAAAAACTTGAAGGTTTGAAGGAAGGTTTGACAAATTTTCTACAAGAAACGCTTCCTAATGGTGAAAAGGTAGTAGAGGAAAAATCATTTTGAGAACAAAAGAAATATTAATCATGATTTCAAAGACTTTAATGTTGGATTGAAGACCCACCATATTCCAAAGATCGATATGAGGAATTTTGATGGAAAATATCCTATAACATGGATACTAAAGATGGAGCAATATTTTGATCTCCATAATGTGAAAAACACACAAAAGGTACACATTGCAACTTTGTATTTAGAACCCAATCACTTTTTATGGTATCAATGGATTTTCTCTCGTAAACAAATTGTGACTTGGTCAATTTTTATGGAGTAAATTATAGAACATTATGAAGATACAAAGAGAAGCACCTTCTTTATCCAATTGATAAATCTAAAACAAAAGGGTTCAATGATGGAGCACATTGAGGACTTCCAAAAATTGAATATAAGGGTAAATGATATTCCAAAGGATCATAAGGTTGATTTCTTCATAGGGACTTTAAAGGATAACATCCAACATGAGGTTCACTTTTGGGGACTTGATTCATTAGAGAAGGCATTTAGGTTGGCAAGAAAAATTGAAAGAAAAATTATGGCGACAAGGAAGCCTACCAGTCACAACTATAAATATGGAAGTGTTATTACTCTTAGCCTTCCACAACCTACAAGGTTCACAACACAATAGTTGGAAGAAAAATGAGAAAAATGGCTTTGTTATAGTTGTGATAGCAAATACACTAAATCTCATTAGTGTCCCGAGAAGAAATTATTCTACATAGATTGTGAAGAGGAGGAATAAAAGGAACAAGAAACTTCAAAAGAAGAGGATATATACCAGGAACCATCCCTAGAGAAAGAAGAAATGAATCTGACCATATCTTGTAATGCATTGGAAGGAATTACTGCTCCTCACACCCTCAAGATAGAAGGACATATAAAGAAGAAAAAGGTAATAGTGTTGATTGATTCGGGTAGTACCCATAATTTTATTCTTTGTAAGATAGCCAAGGAATTGAATTTATTCTCATATCGAGCACCATAGTTTCAAGTTATGGTTGCAAAGGGAGGAAATATAAATTTATCTGAAAAGTACCATAATATCAAGCTAACCATGGGGGAATATGTATTGAATATTCCAATGCTTTCCATTCCAATGGGTGGTGTTGATATTGTACTAGAAGTCCAATGGTTACAATCTTTGGGTATGATAGCTTTTAATTTTCAAGGAATTTTATTGAATTTTTTTGTTGAGATTCAACAAGATGATGAAGCTTAGTGAAAATATGTCACCCTCACTAAGTGTTCACCCTTCACTTTAAAAGGTTTTAGGTCTGGTATTTTCATTATGTCTATTTTTAGACATGATGATGTAAGTTCTGGGATATTTGTGGATGGTTGGTCAAGTTGGAAAAATAGATGAAATTATATTTTTAGAATATTGGGCGAAGTCTATTTATAGATCGTCGATCTAAAAATAGAAGTGTCGATTATTATTATCTCTTAATAATAATCTGACAATAAACAACAACTTATTCTCTTGGAGCACTTAGTTTCAGTGCACAGATTTGGAAAATTAGTGGGCTGAAGGAATTACACAATTCCTAGGGTTTACTGGTGTCTGTGCAGCAGGAGTGAGTTAGAGCTGATGAAAGTTATGGCCAAGAATTTGGAAGAGTAGTTCGGGGAGTTGTTATTTAGTTTTAACTTTCAGTTAATGAGTTAAACTTAGGGGAGAACTAGTTATCTGGTCAACTAAGAAAGTATTGAGAGTTAGGTGAATTAATTGGTTATTAATTGCAAAATGTCTTCTATAACATAATATTGCAGGTTATTTATGGTGCATGTGGTTCAGTTCAATAGTCAGAGGATAATCAAGATGAAAGGTGAGATGGATATCGTTGTGACTATGATCATTGATTGCATCACACACGTGGGTTGCAGTAGGATTATAGATAAAGGAAAACCAATTCAAATTCATTTGGGGTCTTAATGCAGGGGATTGATAAATGGAGAAATGGAGGCTATTCAGTGCTTGAAAATCAGTGCATGGATTTGCAGATTTCTTCTTGTTAGTGTGTGACGATTGATTGTACTGAGAGCTTGATGTACTAAGATTTGTATGATATTGTTACATGATCTCCATGATATACATAATATGATAGTTGGGGTTTTTAGCTTGAGTCTTTCCCGTTAAACAATTGTGTTATGTGCGATTGTTTTTATTGCTTCATGTGTTTGCAATTGAATTTTAAATTTCCGCAAAAAGATTAACAGTGGAAGGATTTTGTATTTAGCAAGAAGATAAATATTGTTAGATCAGGAGAATTTGGATATATACATGCATATGTTATATAATTTCTACATGGTATCGGAGCAGTGTTAATTCTTGAAGATTGCAATTGTGAAGAATTGTTGAGTTTGTGCTGGTGGAAAATTTGAATTTGCTGCAGTGTAAATTTCTTGGTGCGACAATTGAGTATTCATTGAAATGTCTTTCAATGGGTTGCGATTGGAATATGCCCTTGAGGGCAGCTCAAATTACATAGCCTGGAAGGATAGGATGGAGGCGGTGCTGGAAGATAATGGACTGAAGGAGTTCATCGATAGTGATGTTCCTAAGCCGGGTTCTAGCGATGTTGCATTACTTGACGCATGGAAAAATAAGGTAGCAAAGACAAGAAGAATTCTGTTGGAAGGTGTGAAGGACCATATTGTGTCCAGCCTTCATGGGAAAGCCACTCCATTTGCAATGTTGAAGGCTTTGACAGATTTGATCCAAAGCAGTAGCAACCAGAGGAAGTTGGTGCTTAAACATAAGCTCATAAAAATAAAAATGGAGAAGGGCGACAGTATTCCAAAATATCTCACGAAGTTTATCCATTGTAGGGATGAACTGGGGAGTGTGGAGATTATTGTTGATGACGATGACTTGGTGAGCTTGGCTTTCCTTAGGCCTCTGAAGAGTTGGCATAGCTACGAAGACTCTGTAAATGGACAGGAGAAACTGCTAGGATGGGAGCGACTTTGGTCGGATCTTGTGCGGGAGGAGATAAGGCGAAGTACTAAGGATGGATTTTCATTGAAGAATGATGATGAAGAGAATTTCACTTTGGCTACCAAAGCAAGGAATGGGAAGGGGAATAAATCCCATCCAAAATCCAAAGCTAAAGGAAAGAAGAAGGAATTTTCCAAGGTGAAGTGTTTTCATTGTCATGAACATGGGCATTTCGCCACTAACTGCCCACAGAAAAAGAAGAACAAGAAGGTTGTTGGAGCTACAGCTGGAGAGGCCTTAGCCGCGCAATTTGAACTTGATTTATCTTTTATTGCATGCTTGGTTTCAAGCACAATGGGATCGGTGTGGTATCTTGATAGTGGTGCATCTTTCCATATGAAGGGAGACAAAGAGTTGTTTAGAACTTGGTCTCGGTTGCAATGTTGGAAGACAGAGGTTATGACATTGTTTTCAGTGAGGGAAAAGCTTTCCTGCGACATAAGAAAATGGGTCAAACCAAGAGGATATGGATTCAAGTTAAGAATCTCTACAAGCTGGAGGTAGATGGCTGCACTGTAATGATGGGCAAAGTAGAAGAAGTGGTGAGTCGGGATAAGGGAAAATTAAGGCACAGGAGATTGGGCCATCTTCACCATGGTGCCTTGAAGATTTTGCAACAAATTTCTACTGGACTTCCCAAGGGTACTCTTACGCAATCAGATCAGTGCAAGGGATGTACTATGGGTAAGTTTGTGAAGAACACCTTTCATGAGAAGGAGAATCGTGCTTCGGTGATCCTGGAGAGAATTCACACAGACGTGTGTGGACCTTTCTCGGTTGCTTCAACAACAAAACACAAGTATTATGTTATTTTTTTATGACTATTCTCGTAGATGCTAGATCTTCTTCATGCAGAAGAAGAGCAAAACATACTTAAAGTTTTGTGAGTTTAAAGCATTGGTGGAGAAGGAGTCGAGGAATCAAGTGAAGGCTCTATAGAGCGATAATGGTGGTGAATATATCTCGAAAAAATTCAAACACTTCTGTAGCAAAGAAGGAATTCGAAGAGAACTCATAGCACCTCATAACCCACATCAGAATGGGGTCGCAGAGAGGAAGAACAGAATGATCATGGGTGCTACACGAGCTATGTTGCATGACCAAGGCCTACCAATGCACTTGTGGGCGAAAGCATGCAACACTGCGGTTTATGTGCAAAACCATTGTCCTCATAGAGTACTTGGCATGAGTACACCTAAAGAAGCTTACTGCTGGTAAGAAACACAATATTTCTGTTTAGAAGATTGCAGGAAACCATCATTTATTCATGTGACAAAGGATTCCGGGAAGAAGGTACAGACTGACTACGAGAAGTTGGGATATTTGTGGGATTTTCACTGTTATAATTATCGTGTGTATTGCGGAAAGTCGAATGATCATGGTCGATGGGATATAAATTAATGAAGGTGAAACCATGAAGTTGTAAACTGAGAGAGGAGCTACCACACTTGCGTGAGAGGAGGAACTTCTTGTTCCCCAAGATAACCTCTAGATGTGGATCAGCCACGAGGAGACATCATGGAGTGGGAGTCCTGCTTGGGAACCAAACATCAGATCTAGTAGAAAGCATACCACAGAAGCTGAGAGACTAAAGCTTGATACGGCAGAGAATGTAGGAGTCCCTACATCACAGCGTAGACAGAGACAGTCACCTGACCGATTTACTGGATACATGGCTCTTATGAGCAAGTGTGTCGTGACAGAGCCATCTTATTTTGAAGAAGCAGCACAGGAGCCCATATGGGTAGATGCCATGGCGGAGGAGTATGACTCCATTGTCAGAAACAGTTCTTGGGAGATTTTTCCAAGGCCGGTGGGTAAATCAGTGGTAGATTCGAAATGGATCTACAAGGTAAAGCAAGTTGTTGATGGGAGCGTCGAGAAGTATAAGGCAATATTTTTTTCCTAGGGCTTCTCATAAATCGAGGGGATTGATTATGAAGAAATCTTTGCACCTGTCGCACGGTATTCTTCCATAAGGACCATCCTTGCTCTCTCAGCGTAGATGGGTTGGCACATTCATCAGATGGATGTGAAGACTGCATTCCTTAATGGGATCATTGAGGAAGAGGTGTACATTAAGCAGCCTGAAGGATTTGAGATCTTCAATAGCGAGTCACATGTGTGCAGGCTCAAAATAGCGTTGTATGGGCTGAAGCAAGCACCACATGCTTGGTACACTCAGATCTACAGCTATTTCACTGGACTTGGCTTCACCAAGAGTGAGGCGGATGCAAACTTGTACCAAATTGTGGTGGAAGGAAAGCTTTTAATCATTGTTCTTTATGTTGATGATTTAATACTAATAGCTGATGAGCAGTTGATACACTCATGCAAGACAGACCTTGCAAAGGAGTTTGAGATGAAGGATTTGGGCCTCTTTCATTATTTCCTTGGATTGGGAATATGGTAGCGGGAAGGTGAACTGTTTGTGTCTTAAGGAAAGTATGCCCGGGAGATACTGGAGAAGTTTCACATGCAAGGTTGCAAGCCTATCAACACTCCTCTTCCAGGAAATTGGAGGAAAGAGGATGCTACATCGGCAGAGGTAGTGGATGCCACTGTTTATCAATAGTTGGTGGGTTCACTCATGTATTTAGTTAATACAAGACCGGACATATGCTATGCAGTGAACCAGCTTTCACAAGTGATGGTTAAGCCTACCAAGCTCTTTTCGAAGGCATGCAAGCATGTCATAAGATATCTTAGGGACACATCTGAGTATGGCTTATGGTATAGACAGACGGATGAAGTGAAGTTGCATGGCTTCACAGATGCAGATTGGGCAGGCAGCCCAACATACAGAAAGATCACATCAGGAGGGGTTTTTAGTATCGTATCTACTACAATTTCTTGGTATAACAGGAAACAAATATCCATGGCACTCAGTTCAGCGGAAGTAGAATACATGGCAACAAGTCAAGCTGCATGTGAGGCTATCTGGATGAGGAATATCCTGCTCTATTTGTTCGGTTCACATTTAGATCCTACAGTGATACATTGTGATAATCAGAGTTGCATTAAACTCTCGATTAATCCTGTGTTTCATGATAGATCTAAACAATGTGATATCAAGTATCATCATGCTCCAGGAAGTTGCCCTTTTTGGAAGATGATGTTGCTTGATCCATTCCTCACAGGAAGATCGGGATGGGAATGTGCAGCCCGAAGGCGCTCGAGCGATAGCAAATTCCAGAATCTTATAGAGGTAGGATCGGGGGTGAAGGATAATCCCTATCTTGTTGAGAGGGAGTGTTGAGATTCAACAAGATGATGAAGCTTAGTGAAAATCAGTCACCTTCACTAAGTGGGCCCGCAAGCTATTTTTAGGTGCAAGTCTATTTTTAGACTATATCTATTTTTAGACTATGTCAATTTTTAGACATGGTGATCATATTTCAGAAGTTGCAGGATGCTATTTGTGGATGGTTGGTCAAGTTGGAAAAATAGATGAAATTCTATTTTTTAGAATGGCGAGCAGTCTATTATAGATCTTCAAATCCAAAAATAGATGCGTATCTGAGTGTGTAGCTCTTAATAATAATCAAAGCGATAAGCATCAACTTATTCTCTTGGGCACTTTATTTCGTGAAAGATTTGGAAAATTAGGGCTGGAAGAATTGTATTCCTAGGGTTTATTGGTGGCTATGTGCAGGACTGATTCAATTTGGCAAAGTTATGACAGAGTTGGAAGAGTAGTTAAGGATTGTTATTGCGTTAGCATGATTAAACTGGAGTTAAGCTTCGAGTTGAGCTTAAATTGTATCTAATTAGACTAAAAAGATGATAAAGTGAGAGTTAAGTGAGGTTAGTGGTTAAATTATTCCCTACCAACTATCTTTCCACTAGCTAGTGAACATAAACACTGATTGGCTTCGATTGCATGTAGTTCAGTGGAGACGGTGGAGAGATAGGTGAAAGGGTGAGATGGACTATCCGTTGTGACTATAGTGATGCATTGATTGCATCACACACACATTGGAGTTGCCAATGAGGATTGTGCAGTCAAGGCAAGGCCAATTCGAATTCATTCAGGGGTCTTCTTCAGCAGGGATTGCACAGTGGAGCAAAAAATAAGTGCATGGATTTGCATATTTCTTCTTGTTAGTGTGTGACAATTGATTGTACTTAGAGCTCGATGTACTAAGCTTTGTATGAGATTGTTACATGATCTCCATGATATACATAATATGATAGTTGGGGTTTTTAGCTTTAGGATTTCCCGTTACACAACTGTGTTATGTGCGATTGTTTTTATTGCTTCATGTGTTTGCAATTGAGTTTTAAATTTCCGCAAAAATATTAACAGTGGAAGGATTCTGTATTTAGTAAGAAGATAAATATTGTTAGGTCAGGAGAATCTGGATATATACATGCATATGTTATATAGTTTCTACATTTTTTTGGGAAGGAAAGGAAGTTGAAGTAAGGGGTATCACAGGGAAACAAGAAAATATAATCAGCTCTAATGGAATGACAAATATTCTAAAGAAATAAAAACGGGGTGTAATTGCACAATTATACTCATTAGAGGTTCAAACATAAAAATCATCCATTTCTTTAGATCTCCAAAATGTCTTGGACAATCATTCCAAGGTATTTGAGACTCCCAAAGGCCTCCCACCTATTTTTGATCATGATCATGCTATTCATTTTATTCCAGGAAGTGTTCCTCCAAACATCAGGCCTTATAGATATCCCTATGCCCAAAAGAGTTAAATTGAACGTATGCTTGCAGAAACACTAGAGGTCGGTATAATTCAACCTAGTCAAAGTTATTTCTCTGCTCCAGCAGTATTGGTGCATAAGAAGGATGGATCATGGCACATGTTTTCGGATTATAAGGAGCTCAACAAGCTCACTATTAAAGATAAATCTCCCATTCATGTTATTAATGAATTATTGGATGAATTACATGGAGAAATTTACTTCACCAAGTTGGATCTTTGTTCAGGATATCATCAAATTAGAATGAAGACTGAAGACATTCCGAGAAAATATTTTAGAACTCATGAGGGTCATTATGAATTTTTGGTCATCCCTTTGTGCATTACCAATGCACCTTCTACATTTCAAGGTTTGATGAATTCCATTTTCAAACCCTTCCTTAGAAAAATTGTGTTAGTATTTTTTGATGATATACTAATCTCAGAACAAGTCTTGGAAGGATCATGTTCAACATGTTGATAGGGTGCTCAAACTATTGGAGGAGAAACAATTATATGAAAAAAAATCCAAATGTTTATTTGGAGTATAGGAGGTGGAATATTTGGGTCAGTTATTGTATCTCATGAGGGTGTTAAGGTAGACCCTAAAAAATTTAAAGCCATTAAGGAATGGAAAATCTCCCCACAACCATAGATCATCTGAAAAGATTTCTTGGGCTGACAGGGTATTATCGCAATTTTGTTAAGAATTATGGGATAATAGAAACACCTCTAACAACATTACTAAAGAAAGATGCATTTTCTTGGACTCCAGAAGCAACTAAGGCCTTTGAACATCTTAAAGAAGCAATGTGCCACGCACCAATATTAGCTATGCCAGACTTCACAAATACCTTTATTGTGGAATGTGATTCCTCAAGAAATGGAATTGGTTCAGTTTTAATGCAAGAAGGAAGACCCATTTCTTTTGAAAGGCGTCAAATCAAAGGAAAATATTTACACAAAGCTATTTATGAGAAGGAAATGATGGCAATACTACATGCACTAAAGTAATGGCGACCTTATCTAATGGGAATACATTTCAAGGTAAAAACATATCATGATAGTCTTAATACTTTTTGGAACAAATATTATCTTCAAAGGAGCAGAAAAAATGGGTCACAAAGATGTAAGTTTATGAAATTGAAATCGTCTACAAAAAAGGGAAGCAAAATGTTGTTGCAGATGCACTCTCAAGAATGGATGAGGATGTGGCAGCATTGCTTTGTGCCATTTCTATTATCCAACTGAATTGGATAACCAAAGCAAGGTATGAATGGAAGAATGACGAAGAAGTGTGGACACTCATTCAAAAGTTGCAGCAAGATCTCAGTACATCTAATACATTTAGCTGGAAAAGTGATTCATTATGGTACAAATATCACTTATATATTTGTAAGAATTCCCAACTCAAACAAAAAATTATGTTGGAATTGCACACCTCTCCCGTAGGAGGGCACTTGGGATTTTTAAAAACTTACGACAGGGTCAAGAAGGAATTTTTTTGGGATGGCCTTAAATCTGATTTTCAAAATTTTGTGGTAGAATGTTTGGTTTATGAACAAAATAAAGTTGAGACAATTAATACATTCGTTCGGTTACAACATTTATTCATTCCAAGTCAACGTTGGGAGGATATTTCAATGGATTGTATCACAGGTTTACCCAAATCCGAAGGAAAAAATGTCATCATGGTGATAGTTGATATACTTACCAAGTATGCACACTTGTGTGGATTATCTCATCCATTTAAAGCTAGCACAGTTGCTACTGCATTTATGGAAACAATTCAAAAGCTATATGGAAACCCAAATATTATTGTAACTGACAGAGATCCCATTTTTATAGGAAATTTTTGGACGGTATTATTTTCTTATCTGGGTACTTAATTAGCTCATAGCTCATCTTATCATCCTCAATATGATGGGAAAACTGAGATAGTGAATAAATGTTTGGAAGGATATCTTCATTGCTTTGTATCTGATAAACAAACACAATGGGTCAAGTAGTTACCTCTCACTGAATGGTGGTATAACACTTCCTACCATAGTGTAGCAAAACTTACCCCATTTATGGCACTTTATGGATATAAACCACCTTCCATCACATCATATTTAAGAGAAAATTCTCCAGTGGAATATCACATCGAGCATCAACAACAAGTTCTTCAACTCTTAAAGGATAACCTCACTTTGGCACATAATCGAATGAAACAACAGGAATATTAGCGTCATAGCGAAAGACGTTTTGATGTAGGTGACTCAGTATTTTTACAACTATAACCATACAAAAAAAATTCTCTCAAGCAAGCTAAGAAGGATAATAAATTATCACCAAAGTACTATGGTCCTTACAAGGTGTTGCAAAATATTGGTACTATAGCATACAAATTGGAGTTTCCTGCATCTTCCCAAGTGCACCTAGTTTTCCATGTTTCATGTTTAAATAAGGTTATACGTTACAAGATTCGATTTCAAACAATATTGCTAGAAATTTATGAGGAAGGAAAAATCATATTGGAACCTAAAGCACTCATGGAAATAAGAACTCGGAAACTACGAAATCGATCAATTTCAGAGCATCTCATCAATTGGAAGAAATTACCCGCTAAATATTTAACATGGGAGGATGGGAATTTTATACATAATCTTCCATGACTACTCAATCTTTGAGGAAAACACTATTTTGAAAGAGAGGGGTATTTTAGGTCCCTATAATACTAGTGTATCCCCTTATTTTTATTATTAGTGTAGCCCCCTTATTATTATTGTTGTGCCCATATAGCCCCCATATTGCTATTGTTGTGCCCCATAGAAGCCCATTATTGTTATTTTTATTCCCTTACATTATTATTTTTACGTCGGATATGATTATATTGTGACCCCTTAGACGCCTATATATAGAAAGGAGCTTTCATTGTACAGAGTTTTGTTCCTACTCCATAAACTTCAACTTGTACCAAAATTGCTAATAAACTTCGCTAACTATGGCTCTAATCCTTGACTTTATGCTTGAAAACTTGCTCCAACAATCTAAATGTACCATCGATCTGACTTTCCTTGATTGTAAGCCTCTATCATTTTCATTAATGTCATCTTGATCCACAACTACCAAACAATCAAGAAAATTGAACGCGTTAGTGGAAACTCCACACAATGTTGATGCATAATTAATTTAACAATGAACAAATTTTGAATTAGTACTATTATGTTTCCTTGTACGACATTCTCCTTGTATAAATATTTAACTGTGCAGAAGACGAGGATTGTGAAGGAAGATAGGGGTGTAGTGAGAAAATTAATATTAAACTATTCTCCATTTAAAACTTTTACAAACCTATTTTTGTGTTATATGTGCGAGAAAATAGAGGTCCAAAAGGAACTTTCTAACTTTAATTTGTAATCTAATCATATTTTACATTTTCCTATTACATAAAAGCTTCACATTTTCTAATCTAATGATATTTCACGTTTTCTACAATAAAAGTTTGAACTCCACTTTCATGCTCGGACAATTATGACAGATTTCATCATGAGAGCACAACCTTTAATCAATTAATTAGCAAAGTATTCAGTGCAGTGTGTGGGGGTCCACACAATGAAAACTTTAAAGGTTCCTCCACACTCTTGGAGATATGCCTAATTTCACAAAGATAATCATAAAAAATTCTTACACTACTTATGTAGAAATTTTTGTGTAAAGAGATTTCATTGTGCGTCACAACCATTACTCAATTGACTAATAATATTCTGAATAAGGAGATATGGATTTTTTATTATAAAATGTTACCAATAATATAGTATGGGTCCACTACTTGCCTCAGTTTTATTGCGAATATTGGTATACATAGCGATATTCACAATACGGTCTACACTTCTTCCTAAAGCCGACTAATGAAATAATGATGGGACTAATATTGTTTATAAGTGACAACATAAAAAAAAGTATTTTTTGTAAATTTTATGATTAAAATACTTGTTTATGAGTGTGAGCATGTATTGAATTATGCAGAAGGTTTTTCATTATGCATAATGCGAAGGTCCACACAATGAAATCTTGAAAGCTTCCTTTGCACAATGGACTTCCTATGCAACCTCATATATATTCCCAATTACACAAATATAACCATAAATAAAGCTTCTATTGTGCAAAGAGATTTGTGTGGAGATATTTCCCTAAAACCTTTAATCAAATGATTAGAAAAGTCTTGAGCACAGAAGAAGTTCATTCTGTTGGACCGCAGAAAAATTCACTTGGTCTTTGAGAGGTGTTCATTGACATTTTTTCTTATGTGGAGAGTTTTCTACCGCTATATTTCATTGTGTGGAGAGCTTTCATTGTACAGAGTTTTGTTTGCGCTCTGTGAACTTCAACCTCTGCCATACTTGCTAATAAAATTTGTGAAATATGGCTCTAAGAATTGACTCTATGCTTGCAAACTCACTCCAATAATGTAAATATACCATCAATCTAACATTTCTTGATTTTAAGCCTTTGTCTTCACCATTACTGTCGACTCGATCAACAGCTACCAAACAATCAAGAAAATTGAAGGCGATAGTGGAAACTCCGCACAATCGATAGTCCTTACCTCTACTGCTAATTAATTGATTAAAGGTTGTACTCTTATAATGAAATCTCTCCACACAATGAAATATTGTTGTTTAGTGAAAGCTCTTTACATAGTCAGAATCTTGATTTTCTGTCTAAACTAGAAAAAGATAAACAAGGGTTGCCAGATGCTGATCATATGAATTAAGTAATTAATTTAACTATGAAAAAATTTAAATAATTACTATTATGTTTCCTTGTGAGAATATTTTGTTGTGAAAATATTTTACTATGCATAGGATGGGGATTGTGTGAGACAATGGGAGTGTAGAGGGAAAATTAATCTTAAACCATTTTCCATTTAAAACTTTTATATATTTACATGAATGTGATACGTGTGAGAAAATGGAGGTGTAGAAGGAACTTTATAACTATAACCTAATTTCACAAATATAACCATAAACAAATCTTACACTGCTTATGCGAAGAGTTTTGTGAGAAGATATTTCATTGTACATAGTTTTGTCCACACTTTTCACAACCTTTACTCAATTGACTAGCGATATTCGGAACACAGAGATATGCGTTATTTGTTATTAAAATATTGCCAATAATGTCGTATGGGTCCACCACTTCCCTAGGTGTTATTGCGAATAGTGGTAGACATAGCAATATCTGTAATACGGATATATGAATTATTTAATATAAAAATATTAGCAATAATACGTATATGCAAGTGTAAAATTTCCGGCACACTTATGTGGAGAGCTTTCACTGTGTGGAGAGATTTGTGCCGAGAGACTTCATTATAAAAGCACAACCTTTAATCAATTAATTAGCGATAGAGTCAAGGACTATGTTGCATCACAACTATTCCTCTTCTTTTAATTATTAAAGACTTGTTTCTATTTCGTTTCCATTTTTTCTTTGTTTATTTAATTTTCTTTGTTAGCCACCTTCATAAAAATGAGGATGAAAAAAATTCAAATATTGGCATTGAGATCTTGTCAATCTCTACTCTACGATGAACAACACTAACTTGTTTCCCCCTTGGCTAGCATGGTATCTTAAAACTTCAAAAAAATATGAGGAACATTTACATACCTACATTAGAGAATTAAGAAACCATAAACATGAGAAAGGAAGAACGAAATGTCAAAAAGAATTAAGTTAAATAGAATATGAGGAGTTATCTCAACGATAAATTGGTAAAACGAGTATTTTTACATTAAACCTCCCTTGAAATATAATAAATAATAATAAAAAGTGATTATATTTGTGTTTTAAAGTAGAAATACACATGTTTCTTTTTTAAGATTTAGTGTTTTTGTGAATATTAATGAATATTTATGATAAACATCCATTGTTATTAAAAAGGTAAATGTTTGTGTTTTTTTTTTCCACAGAAAAAATCGAGCCTTCTATTAGATAAGAGGGTTACATAGCATATGCGTTGCATTCCTTTCCCTTTTCCAGAGAAAACCATAAGCAGTTGTGTGTTTGTTTTTGAAAAAACCACCCAACAGCTCTGTCCACAAAATATAAAGCAAAAAAGCCAAAATCTGGTGTGAGCTACCCCCGGCTTCCATTTAGGAAAAAACGCCGAAACAGGGTTTGCTCAGCACCGAATCTGTCCATAGACCAGCTAGTAAAAACTGTGCTGGCTGAAAGTAGTGTTATGTCAATAATTTAAAAAGAGCTCAGGCCTCCGGAGCACGGAAAACAGCGCTGAGTTTTTGACAGTTTTTTTTTAAAATATACAAAAAAGTTTAAACAGCAGAAATCTATATACAGGAAATAAAAACAGAGAAAGTAAATGAGCTGTAGGCAGCTCCCAGATTAAACAAAAACAGGAGGGGCAAGTCTCCTTGCCGTTCCATCAATTACTTCTTCAACTGACCATGAGTCCAAAACCTGCGCAATGCCTTTTTTAGAAAGGTTGTCTGCTTCTGTGTTTCTTTCCCTGTAGATATGTGAAATATTCAGTTCAGAAAAACAACTTTTAAGACGAATAATTTCAGAAAGCAAAGGAGTTAAGAGAAAGTTCCTGCAGTGATGTGAGCCTTTTGCCCACTTGATTGTGTTCAGAGAATCCCCAAAGATCTGAACCTCCCGCTCATTGCGCAACGAGAGCCAGCAAAGAAGCAAATGTAAGGCTTTAAGCTCAGCAAAGTTATTTGATCCGGTACCAAGTCCAATGAATGCTTTGAGAGAATTTCCAGTGGGATAGTGAATGACCAAACCAGCTCCACAATTTTTGTTTATATCTGATGCTCCATCAAAATAAGCCCACGGGATGGAGCCCTTAATTTCTTCTACCTGAATTGGTCTATCGCTCTGAGAGTTTGATGGAAGTGGTATGCTTTCAAGAATGGCTACTCCTTCAGCTGCTAATCTGGCGATGGGAAAGTAAGAGTCTTTGAAGATTCGGTGATTCCTGGCTAGCCATACTCCCCATACAACCAGCAGGGGCATCGTTCTGACTTTGTCATTAGGAGCCTGCTGCCACCAATTATTCCAGGCCTCCGATATTTCCTCCCCCTCCCAACGTAGGGGGACCTTAGATAGTCTTAACATTTCGTTCCAGAGGCTTTTTGAGAAAGGACAGGCAAGGAAGATGTGTTAGAGAGTTTCCTCACTCTCCTTACACATGGAGCACCAACCTGGACCTATCTTCCCCCTTTTTTGGAGAAAGTCCCAAGTGGGTACTTTCTTTTGAAGAACACACCAGAAAAACAGCCGTGTCTTTGCTGGCCCTTTCAGTTTCCACAAAGGCTTGGCCCACCAGTTTGGCTCCTCCCACCCCTTTTGTGACATGAGCCATTCATAGCCCATCTTTGGAGAGTAGAAGCCTGATTGGGAGTGCACCCATCTCAGCTCATCCGGCTCATTTGAAATTCGAACATGGGAATTCAACAGACCTGCGCAGAAAGTCCCCCATTCATCATGCCACCTTTCTTCTAGAGCAAGAGCATTTGCTGAAAGCCACTCCTGTCTCCAGATTGATAGGTAGATGTTTGTGTTATATATATATATATATATATATATATATATATATATATATATTATTTGGTAATAAAGGAATCAATTTAGTGACTATGGGTTAGTAAAGAGGAAATATAAAATTTAAAATTGGTGAGAGAAATAGCATTATTAAAATATGAAATATTATTATTGATGAGAGAAATATAAATATGGATCATTATGAAAATTATAGAAAAATTTTAAGGGTGGTCGGAGGGGGAGGGATTCTTACTAATCCCGAAGGAAACATCGAAGTTAGTTATGCTTGGAGTTTGGGAAGGAAAACAAACAATCAAGCTGGGGCCTTTGGTTTATTCCTTGGGTTTTCTCTGGAAAAAAAAAAAGGCATCAAGGAATTATAAATCATAGGGGACTCCATGTTGATAATTAAATATATGAATTACAATACACCTGCCCAAAACACGATTCTAAACCAAATCATCAAGCATTCCAAAGGTATGATTCATCTCTTTGACCGAGTGACATTTTTCCACATTCTAAGAGGGAATAACCAGCAGGCAGAAAAGAAAGCAAACTTGGCTTTTCGGATGAAGGAAGAGAGCAGTGTAGTGAATGACATAGATGGAACTTTATATATTCTTTAATAATGTCTAAGGCTTCAAAAATGGGATCGAGCATGACACCTTTGGCCAGATCATGAGGAATGGTTTATATAGTATATTATATGTTGGGGGTTTATCCTTTCTATTCCCCCTGCTATCCTCTCCCTTCCCTCCCCTTTTCCCTTCCCCCTTTCCCTTCACCCATCCCCTTTCCTTATTCCTCCTGTTATCTGCTCCCCCCCATCACCTGATCCGCTTCCCCACTCTCCTCACCCCTCCCCTTCCACTTACCCCTTGTATTCTCCCCGCCACCCTCCTTCCTTTCCAAGCAAGCTAACACCTCGTAGTCAGCCCCAATCTACTTTCCTTATCCCTTGTCCCATCAGCCTTAATGTTCCCTGGTCTACCCTTGTGCCTCGTGGAAATGATCCACCTGAAATCTAGTTTCAGCGTGGTTACTTTCATTCCACCTTTCCTACACTTGGTATCTGGAGGACTCTCTGCATGCGAACTTTGATCTCTCATCCTCAAAGCATCTGCAGTGGACGGTGATCCAACAAAGGCTCCATGATAATTTTGGGAGATGGTCGTGGTGAGCCCCATTATTGAACCAAGAGTGCTGCAAATCCTAGGGGATGCCCTACTTTACTTTATCAACCTAGGGTTCGTACAAACTTGGAGGTGGCAATGCTATATACACAGCAGATGCACTCTGTTCATGTCATCCTCTTCTGCTTTACGAAAAGGTGCTATTTATTAAACTATAATAAAAACTGAAAAGTAAATTTCTAGAAGGAAATGACAGAAAGGAAACTAGCTTAATTTTCAAAAAGGAAATGACGGAAATGAAACTAGTTTAATGTGCAAAAAGGAAATGACAGAAAAGAAAATAAACTATATTTTTGAAAAGAAATGACAAGAATAAAACTAATTTAATTTTCAGAAAAGGAAATGACTGAAAAGAAACTAAACTAAGTTGCACCTAGCTAGGCCAATCGGCTAAACACACCCTACTTATCCTCTGATCTATTTACCATGCTATCATGCTTCTAACCATGCAACTATTCATGATAAACTAAACTTGACAAAGTGTGGCTTGCAGTTTGGAGGAAAATGGGCTAAAGGTGCTAATGAAAGGCTCAACACATGAAACAAGGCTTAGAGGTGGAAAGAGTGGGTTTAAACCTTATTAAAACTTTATCATAGCACAAAAATGCTTTGAAGCAAAATAATTTGAAAAGTGCGATGGTGGATTTTCGATGGAGGACAAAAGTGCGATATGCGATATGTGATATCGCAATCAAAATATCACAAAGTTGGAGGGATAGTGGAAGTGTTTTTCTGGAGCAGGAGTGAAATGCGAAATGCGATGGGGAAAAACTACGAAGTGCAAAATGCAACGGGGTAAAAGTTTCAAGGTGCGACGTGTGATGGGGAAAAATTTTCCAAGTGATAAATGCGATGTGGCAAAGTACGGAGAATATCACAATCGACGTTAGGAGCAGTAAGTCTTAAAAGAAAAGGGAAAAGGTTGTGAAATGTGATTTGCGATGGGTGACGTGGTGGTAGGACCGGTGACGGAGTGCGATGACAATATCGCAATCGGTGTCGGGAGAGGTAACTCTTAAAAGAAAAGGGAAAAGGTTGTGAAATGTGATTTGTGATTTCTGATGTGGCGGAGCACAAAGGATTATCGCAATCGACGGTTGGAGCGTTCAGTGTTAATTAGAACTGAAGAAAAGATGTGATTTATGATGTGCGATGCAGTGGAGTACGGAGAGTTATCGTAAATCGATGTTTGGAGCAGTAATTCTTAAAGAAAGAGGAAAAAGGTTGCGAAGTGTGATTTTCGAAAATACTAAAGGTTGTGATGATTCGGATGATGTGGTGGTGGGACCGGTGGCGCGATACCAATATCGCAATCTACAGACATGAGTGTTAATTAGGTAAATCCCCTCTGCGGACAGAGGCAATCCCTCTAGCCCTAGAGTGGGTCTAGAAACAAAGAGACATGTTAGAGTGTCAGTTCCTAATTACTGAATGAAAAGAGGACACGGTAGATCGACCTACCTGGAGTCCAACACTGTCATCGTGGTTGTAGTGTTGGTGGCCTCTCGCTCCTGCCTCGGCAAGTCATAATGCTTTTGTAGTCATGCTCGAATACCTGCACATAGAACAACAAACAAGAATAGCATACGACATAATAACTTCATTCATAACTACTATCTAGTCAAAGAGGGCTAAGCATATTGCATTAAACAAATGACGTTCCCAAACAATAGTCACGTGTATGTATTGATAGAAGGAAGAGGTACAACCAAAATGTTAAAGTCATAGTCTCCTCCAGCGGGGTTCAGCCGAGGTGCGTCTCAAATACTCGTCAGGGGATTCGGACGGGATGAAGGCATGGGCTTAATCTCTCTCAACGAAGTTCCTTCTTGTTCTATCTCTTCAACAATTCAGCTATAGTGTACTCAATTCTCCATGTTCATCTAGCTTATGCAAGGAGAGATATCTTCTTTTTATAGAGGAAAAGGAGGAGGTTAGGATCCCTACAAAGGTGGAAGGGAGGCCTATCCTTTAGGAGGTTCCCACAAGAGGTGGAGACCATAAACTAAAGGAGGGAGTTTGTGGTTAATCAGTCCAACTACTCCCAATGACTCATCCTCGAAGTTGTTAGAGTTGAATCTCCACCTCTATTTTTTTTTTAAATTCCATAAACAGCTCGGCACAGGTGGTTAACTGGGACAGAGCGCCAACTGGTGCGAGGCCCAGTGCTAAACAGGGGTTTTTGAAACTCTGCTTAGGGAATTTTAAACAGAAGGAATATTTCTCTCATGTAAAGGGATGCAATGATGGTCTTTGCAAGGCATGACACTTCTAATTAGTCATAGAAATGACCCTTCAATGTGTGAGATGGGGATTGCAGGGATAGTGAAAAAAATTTGTGTAACAAATTCCCCCTAAACCATGAGGTCCGAGGGAGAGGGAGGGGCAAAATGCTTTATGAGAAGGCATTCGAACTAAACATCGGGGTCGAAAAACTGCAATTACAAATACAACCGATATCTATGATACATGAATATGTGGTATGGGCGCAGCCATCCATAAGAGAGTACATAAAAACTGAGATCTGAGGTATGGACGCAGCCATATAGCAGTAAGGATCCACGAATATACTTAGGTATGGTCGCAGCCATCCAAAAATATTCATGTAATAAGTCATGATAATACACAAGAATCTGTAACCTGGATTTCATTAGACAAAACCCAGGATCTTGTGCTCCATCTCAACCCGAACAAGTACAAATTCAAGCATGCAAATATATGAGTTGAAGTTGAACATGCAATAAAATTTTCTGATTACCAGCCAATGATGGAAGCTATTAACAAACACGAGAGAAACCACAAATAATGACAATTTCCCTCAAGGTACAAAAGGTATAATCCACGGAATGTGAACAATGATCTGACGTCGAACACCCACAGAATCACTCGATCGAAGGCCAATGATGTGAACCTTGCGTCGAATGCAAAGAACCTGCCGTTGAGGTATGCAAGCTCCAAGGTACCAGAAGGGAGTCTCTAGATCAGATTCCTGGATAATGAGCTGAAGTCGACAGGAAGTGACCTGGTCGAAGGAGGGCCATAATGTTTTCCACATCATCGACACGAGACAGAGGAACATGATGATAGTGAATCAGGACCAACAAAGAATCAAAGGGAGGTTGAAAAATGCAGACGTAAACTTCTCTTGAACATATCAACGATACGACACTGGATTTGGAAATATTTTACATCAATGGATCTGAGGTCATGATGACATGGAAAAGAGAAAATGAGAGGTCAAAAGAGATTACCCAAACCCATGGAGGAAAAAATGATGAAATGAGATGTACCCAACCCAACATGAATGCAGACAAGTGCCATGTTCAAGAGCGACATACTGCCAACATAACTAAAAATTGGTTCCATTTTCCCCCACCATTTCTGGTGTGTACCCCAATTATTTTTTAAAACAAGCTTGAAGGGGATAACATATGCTTGCAATGTAAGTTTGTCCTTCGGAAAAATACAACCTAGTACATTTTACGCGCCCTAGGAAGGAGGAAATTGAGTAACGTCATAGTGCGAAGGCCGAAATGACCCTCCAATGTGCAATATGGGGATTGCAGGGAAAGTGAAAAAATGATGTGTAACAGATGCCCCCTAAAGCATGAGGTTCGAGGGAGAGGGAGGGGAAAAATTCTTTATGAGAACGCATTCGAACTAAACACCACTATCGGAAACCTGCAATTACAAATACAACTGATATCTCTGATACATGAATATGTGGTATGGGCACAGCCATCCATAATAGAGTACATAAAAACTAAGATCCGGGGTATGGACGCAGCCATCCAGCAATAAGTATCCACAAATAGACTCAGGTATGGTCGCAGCCATCCAAAAAGAGTCATGCAATAAGTCATGATAATCCACAAGAATCTGTAACCTAGATTTAATTAGACAAAACCTAGGGTCTTGTGCTCCATCTTGACCTGAACAAGTACAAATTCAAGCATGCAAATATATGAGTTGAAGTCGAACATGCAATAAAATCGTCTGATTACCAGCCAATGATGGAAGTTGTTAGCAGACATGATAGAAACCACGAATAATGACAATGGCCCTCAAGGTACGAAAGG
Organism: Pinus albicaulis; assembly: GCA_034641835.2. Lineage (NCBI taxonomy): Eukaryota > Viridiplantae > Streptophyta > Pinopsida > Pinales > Pinaceae > Pinus > Pinus albicaulis. Next base: position 1,334,774,284 of record CM076577.1, on the reverse strand, counting down.
TACAATCCAAGGAATGTGAACAGTGATCTGACGTCGAACACCCGCAGAATCATTCGATCGAAGGCCAATGATGTGAACCTTGCATCGAATGCGAATAAACTGCCATTGAGGTATGCAGGCTCCAAGGTACCAGAAGGGAGTCTCTAGATCATAATCTTGGATAATGAGGTGAAGTCGACAGGAAGTGACTTGGTCGAAGGAGGGCCATAATGTTTCCCACATCATCGACATGAGACAGAGGAGCATGATGATAGTGAATCAGGACCAACAAAGAATCAGAGGGAGGTTGAAAAATGCAGAGGCAAACTTCTCTTAAACATATCAGCGATATGAAACTAGATTTGGTAGTATTTGACATCAAGGGATCTAAGGTCATGATGACGTGGAAAAGATCAAATGAGAGGTCAAAAGAGATTACCCAAACCCATGGAGGAAAAAATGACAAAATGAGATGTCTCCAACCCGACACGAATGCAGACAAGTGCCATGTTCAAGAGCAACATACTGCCAACATAACTAAAAATTGGTTCCATTTTCTCCCACCATTTCTGGCAAGTACCCCAATTATTTTTTAAAACAAGCTTGAAGGGGATATCATATGCTTGCAATGTAAGTTTGTCCTTCGGACAAATCCAACCTAGTACATTTTAAAAGCCCTAGGAAGGAGGAACTTGAGTAACTTCATCGTGATGAAGGTCGATGTCATCAGGGTTTAATGAGTCTGACAAAGGGAGAACTCGGCATCTTTTCATGTTTAGAGAGTTTGAAAAGAAGCGGAAAAGAAAACTCCAGCAAGTCCCTTTTCGTAAATAGTCCCTCAAATCTGAAAAGGTAGAAAACAATATTTGGGAGAACCTCTTAGTCGCGATAGGCTAAGGTATTCCTTTTTTGTAAATAAACTATCCCAACCCAAAAAAGGGGTAAACGTATACTAGATAGATATCGTTTCGCAGCCATTTAACGAGTTCAAAAACAAGAGTCTCAGAAATATTTTCAATTTTAGAGAGTTAAAAAAGAGCTGAAATATGACTGCTCATGGAGGAACGAGTGGTATTACAAGTAGCAACTGGTTCCAGTGACGGTGGAACTGCTCAAAACAAGTAAAGGTTAAGAGGTAGGCTAACAAGACCACTCATTGCAACGGTTCCTCGGGAATGGGTAAAACAACCAAGTGAGGGCATATGATCGGTCAAGCAGATGGTGACGACGGAATGAGAAAACCAAGGCTCATCTGGAAAAACAGGCTGATAAATGGCAATCACGAGAGGTAAAATAAGAATGGTTTCATTTTTACACAAGCTTGAAATCAGGAAATTTTGCTTGAAGTTGGTTTCATTTTTACACAAGCTTGAAACAAAGATAAACTATGCTTGGGATTGGTTTCATTTTTACACAAGCTTGAAACAAAGATAAACTATGCTTGAAAAACAGGCAAAAACGAGCATGCCCCCAGCATGGTGACTTAATTCGAGGTACATGCCCCCCAAGCTTTAGTCCATCGAAAAGACGAATGGAATGAAGGTTCAATTATGAGATCATGGGAATACTCGACTAGGATTTTACGAGATCTTATCAAAGACTCGAATTGAACAGGAACTTGTTTCATTTTTTTAATGAGGTTGACACATTAGAAGAACTATCCTCATGACCTAATTCATTTTTTAAACGAGGTTGACATAGAAGACGAACTATCCTTGGATGAGCTTGTTTCATTTTTTAAGGAGCTTGACACAAGAAAATGAATTGTGCTCCAATGAGCTTGTTTCATTTTTTAAGGAGCTTGACACAAGAAAATGAACTATGCTCTGATGACCTTGCATCATGATGAATAAGAGATCATGCTTTCCAAGAGGTTCTCATCTGAGGGGAGAACAAAATCTTCGAAATTGTGATCGAATGCCCCCATCACACGATGCACAATGACACTATCACTGAATGCGGGCACGAGATAGGTAGCCACATAATTAACCTGTGGCAGGGAAGATACAACTGGCGGATAAAGATCCAGAAGAGATGATGGCGGGCTAGCTGCCACATCAGGACCAAATAATAAAATTTTATCAATGGTCACAATCCGACCTTTGTGTGGAAAACAGATCACATGAACGAGGGAAGAGACAAGTGCACCCATGGCATAACCATAGTCATGCCCCAAGAGTAAATTAAAATCCAAGGGGCTTGGAACAACCATCACATCTATATAGATGGTTTTCCCTCCCAAAGTAATAGGCAACTTCGGAAGGATCCTTAACGGTTGACTGGTTCCTCTGTTAAATGCCAACAGATTCTACGTAACAGGCACAAGCGACGAAGAACCAAAATCTTGCCAAGTAGTGGAAGACAGAATACTAACAGATGTGCCTTCATCTATAATGGTGCTAGGTATGACCACATTGAAGGCTTGTACCGTGATCTCAAAAGGCACATAAGAAGGAAGGCGGTATCCTGCGAATCATCTCCAAACGAAGGAAGCAATCAAACTACTTGGAGGGAGCGCTATAGAAATGAGATGGTCATCCCCTGGTGTTACGGGAGCAAGAGGAGCATCCTCCGGGACCTCCATCATGGAAGCAGGAGGAGCAACTTCTTGAGTCACATGGACAAGAGAATCTTCCTCCAAGTCCGAGGAATATGAAGAAACAAGAAGAACATGAGGGGGATGAGATCCGCTCTCGACGGAAAAGCCCTGATGAACCATGGGCAGGACTAGATCGACCGATTCCATGACCAATGGTTGGTCGGGAATGGATTCATGAATTTGATTTTCCGAGGGAATGGGATCTACCAAGGATGACTCTTGACCGATCGTTGAATCAACTAGCGGAGGACTCGAAGAAAGATTCCGGTAAACAGCGGGAAGGCAAGGTGTTGAAATAGTAGGGTTGTCCAACACTCTCATGGCTTCATCCATGTACGGACAAAGGTGAATGGGATGATGCCCTTCACACAACTTATAGAGGTTGGTAATCTTACCTTGTTTCTTACGAGTCTTATCATTTCTAGTCGAAGATGTGCCACCAATATGACTTCCAGAAGCCAAAGGCAATGATAGACGGTCGTCGGACCATGCTTCAAGTACCTTGGGAATACCAAGGAAATCTTGAAGAAAGTGGTCACCTTTGCACAGCATGAAAATGAATTTTAATTTCTGTGGAAGGTTGGATGGTTTATCAAGGGAAGGTTTCTCAGGTGCAATAGCTACAGAGCTGGCCTCTCGCTTATCTAAATTTTTATTTTTCATCTTCTTCTTCTTCTTAGCCACCTCGTTACTAGAATCTAGAATTTCACCAGGTGAAGTAGAAGAGGAGGACAAAGAAACAGGAAAAGAAGGGGAGAGTTCCACCTTAGAATCAACATGATGTTGTCTAGGTGGAGGGGGCGGTTGTACAGTGGGTGGAACATTTGAGACCACAAAGGTCGAGAATAACCAAACAAGCAACCCAACAGTTAACCCCAGCAGGGACAACATTGCCATATAAGGAGCACCAACGTTCCCAAAAGCAGGAAAAGGACCAGGATTCCCCTCAGAAGGGATTTCTTGGTTGGTAAACCCCAGAAATGTTGCCATTGGAAAAAACCATAAAAAAAGCACTAAGGAAGGTAACTTTAACCAGGAATATTTCTTGGGCAGTTAATTTTCTGGCATTGAAACAAAACTCTGTCGCTTCATATTTTAAGAGTCGAGAAACAGGCAAAAGGTGACTCTATCACTTTCAAGTTGAAACGAGCGTGAAAGGAAAAGTGCTCGATGATCTCTTCTCTTTTTAAGGATTCATGAAAAGATCAAAATTACTACTCACGTACTCTAATCAAGAGGGTGTACCAAGTTTTCGTGATTTTCCATATACACCTTGGTGATCAAATGAAAGAGAAATGACCAAGGACTTAACGTATGTGCTCGTAGTCTCCCTGAATGTTGTGTTCGGTGTATCACTCTTACAAGGTGGCAGACTCGGCTTCCTATGGATAAAATTATTGCAACTTAGAGGGGTCTCCCTTTATATACTCGACGGTACGGGGAGCACAAGTTCGTACTAGTGATGTCTAAAGCCAAATGGAGAGCGACATCTACTAGGTTTTAAGATGCCATAACACATCTCTAGCCTAGACCACTAAAAATGTTGCGTTAGGTTTCAATGCTTCCTTAGGTTAATTTAATGAATTTTAAAGTTGACCTTGGATTATGTTTCAATTTCAAGGCCTTACCGAATTTGGATCTCAAATTTCCTAAATGCAAGCTATATGCAAAAGAATACCATCTTCCATTCAAACGAAAATGAAAAAATCTTTCCTAGATTTATCAAATGCTAGTTATGCAAAAGAACTTTTCATTTTCAATGCAAAGGAAAGAATGCAAAATGTTTTTTTTTTTTGGTTTTTCAATGAAAAAGAGTACACAAAGCACTAATTACACGAAAAACAAAATAAACACTAGCTTGAGTATTGTGAATGTAAGAATCGAAATTGAAATGACTCAATCAATGCAAAACAATCACAAGAAAGCACTCAAACTAATGCCGCAATCTTCCAAATCAAAAGAAATTTTTCAAAACGACCCAAAACAAGAAATGTAATCTATGCTTGGAGAAACAAGGAGAAGAATCAATCAAAAATGAAATGATCATTCAACCAAAGAAAACACTCAAAAGGATCAAGAAAACTTAGTGCAATTGACCCAAGAATGACACTTACAACAATCAACGAGACTTGATTTCCAAACAGAAGTCTCAGTGCACAAAGACACTTAGAAAGCCTAAGGTCTTAATCTACACTAATAGGAAAATAGACAAACGACTAAGAAAAAAACGCCTACAGTAGTCAAAACAGTCCCAAAGGCTTGATTGCACACAAAAAATAACCCAGAGTCAAGCACAACCGACCAAAATACTCTTTAAGGAGGTCAAACCAAATCCTATAGGGTTCGGCACAACTGTAAGGCGGTAATCCGTGCCGAACAGAGGTTGGCGCAACTGCTATAAAATAAACCTATGCCAATCAGCACAATTGTTCAAACGAAAAGCGCACCAAGCCGGATAACTATGGGAAAAGGGAAAACCCAATGAGGAGAGGTCAATCTTGACACTCTGGAGCTGAACAAGGGATTGCAAACAATCAAACAAACCAGAAAAATACAAACAAGCAAGCCAATGACTGAAGTTGACCCAAACAAGCTAAAACGACAAAATCACACTAATTCCCCAGTGGAGTCGCCAATTTGTTAATTAGGTAAATCCCCTCTGCGGACAGAGGTGATCCCTCTAGCCCTAGAGTGGGTCTAGAAACAAAGAGACATGCTAGAGTGTCGGTTCCTAATTACTAAATGAAAAGAGGACACGGTAGATTGACCTACCTAGAGTCCAACGCTGTCGTCGTGGCTGTAGTGGTGGTGGCCTCTTGCTCCTGCTTCGACAAGTCACAATCCTTCTGTAGTCATGCTCGAATACCTGCACATAGAACAACAAACAAGAATAGCATACAACATAATAACTTCATTCATAACTACTAGCCAGTCAAACAGGGCTAAGCATATTGCATTAAACAAATGACTTAACACAAAATGGGAACCAAACAATATTCACGTGTATGTATTGATAGAAGGAAGAGGTACAACCAAAGCTTTGACATCGCAGTCTCCTCCAGCAGGGTTCAGCCGAAGCACGTCTTAGATACTCGTCAAGGAATTCGAACAGGATGAAGGCATGGGCTTAAGCTCTCTCAACAAAGTTCCTTCTTGTTCTATCTCTTCAACAATTTAGCTCTAGTGTACTCAATTCTCCATGTTCAGCTAGCTTATGCAAGGAGAGATAGCTTCTTTTTATAGAGGAAAAGGAGGAGGTTAGGATCCCTACAAAGGTGGAAGGGAGGCCTATCCTTTATGAGGTTTCCACAAGAGGTGGAAACCATAAACTAAAGGAGGGAGTATGTGGTTAATCAGTCCAACCACTCCCAATGAATCATCCTTGAAGTTGTTAGAGTGGAATCTCTGCCTCTATTTTAAAAAAAAATTCCATAAACAGCTCGGCGTGGGTGGCTAACTGGGACAGAGCGCCAACTGGCGTGGGGCCTAGTGCTAATCTTCCTCATCGGCGCGAGGGCAGAACTGACTACTCGCGCCAAGGAAAAAAACAGGGGGTTTTGAAACTCTGCTTAGGGAATTGTCAACAGAAGGAATATTTATCTCATGTAAAGGGATGCAATGATGGTCTTTGCAAGGCATGACACTTATAATTAGTCATGGAAATGACCCTCCAATGTGCAATATGGGGACTGCAGGGACAGTGACAAAATGTTGTGTAACAAGGAGCGGTAAGTCTTAAAAGGAAAAAGGAAAAAGATGCAAAGTGTGATTTGCGAAAAGGAAAAGTACGATAGCGCGAAGTTCGAGAAGCAAGGGCGGAGGTCGAGTTCCAATATTTTTCAAGTATTTTGCGTTAAAACAGGTAAGGCAACTGTGACGAATAAAAACAAAGGAATAAGGCGGGCTGAATAGTTTAAGTCCTTGTATGAATAAGAAGGTGGGTGCGACAATGAGAATAAGCGGGGAAAAGCGAAAATGGAGGGTGTAATAGCAGTGCACAGATTGTGAAGACAAAGATGGAGAATGAAGCGAGGATGCACCACAGAGCTGCTCTATGGTTTTAACAATAATTCCTACAATCAACCTTCTAACTTGTGCACAAAGAAACGAACAAATTCATAAAAAAATACAGTGCAAAGGAAGACTAGATAATGGTAATGCAACTCTACTTTTAATCTCAGAAACATTGAACAGAAATCAGCTTTTGGGTCTGTGGGAAGGTTCACCCTCCTCGATCTCTATTGACAGAGATGAGAAGAGGGTCTTGATCCACAATTTTTTTTGGTTTTTTTCCTCTATTCTATTACTCACGAGCAATGAAACCTACAACAGCACACTGAAATAAAAACTAAACAACTTGAAACATAAACAAAATTATAAAAAAAAAAACTAATGAGATGACAGAAAGCAAATAAAAAATACAACATAGAGGTTGAGGCACATGGATTGGGCCCTAACCCATGAGCCCAACTCTCTAAAACTTAAATCAGTAAAATGAAATCAGTCTGCTCATTTCATAAAATAATAGCCTCATACATTTCAGAAAGTTTGATCACTGAGTAAAATAATAAAAATATCAATAGCTTGCAACAAAGTTCCGACCCTTACTAGCTCTAGATTTTCTCTATTTATTCTACAGGGTAGCTACCAACAGCTCCCTATAAAATATTGGTTGAGTCCACTTGACTCCAAGTAAAAAAAGATTGAGTGCACTCCTCTTTGAGTTTCTTAGCTACCTCTGGAATTCGAATTGTTGGAGAGAATCTGTTAGGTCCTTATTTTACTAGTATAGTCCCTTATTGTTATTAGCGTAACCCAATTATTTTTATTGTTGTACCCCTGTAACCCCAATATTTTTATTATTGTGCCCTTAAATTATTATTGTTAGGTCAGCTAGGATTATATTGTGACCCCATGGACTCCTATATATAGAAGGAGGTTTTGTCATTTGTATCATCGAAGAATTGTTCATTTATGTAATGTATTGGAGGTTTCCCCCTTGAAGTGGCTAATTTCTAAGGTGTTGATCTCTCTTTTCTTCTATTTTTGGAGCTGGTTTCATAACATTTGGTATCAGAGCTTTGGATTCTAGGGTTTCGCTGCTCCAAACAGGTCATCGTGGAATTTTCATTATAAATTTTTTTCAATGAAGGTTCAGAAGCTAAAATTTTTACAGAGAAATCCTAAATCCTGAGGAACATTGTGTAAAACTTTCAGATCTTGGTTCACAATATTTTCGGAGATATGATCTATGGAAGTTAGGGTTTTTCAGGCTCCCAAATTTCACCTAAATAGTTCATCGTGGAATTTTAGCTATAACTTGTTTTCTATAAAAGTTCAGAAGCTGAAATGTTTACAAAGCAAAGCCGAAATCCTGAGGAACATCCTGTAAAACGTTTAGTTCTTGGTTCGCAATATTATCGGATATATGATCTGTGGAATGTAGGGATTTTTTAGGATCCTAAATTTCATCTCAAAGAAGTGACCATGGGAAAATCGTCATAACTCTCTCTTTGAGCATCGGATTGGAATTTTGTAAAAATTTGCCATAAGTAGATGGATTTTAGTTTCATGTATATCAATTTCAGAGCCGAAGGAGGAAATAGTGACACGTGGCACGTCGTACAATTTTTCTCTACTAAACTAGTCCATAATTAGGTCATTGTGTGAGATTGGGCATAACATTGTCTTGAAAAATCCAAATCAGGTCAGACCTATGGCATTCGAAAGAAGATTCAGAGGGCCACTATAGGGCCGAATTTTAGATGTTTGAAATCTGAAATCATATATATAATTCAGTTTCAATATCGAGCTACTCAAAAGCAAGAAAAAGGTGTGTATTTTGTTTTTCAAATTGCATAAGTCTTGTGTGAAAAATCAGTTTGAAGTGATTCCAAGGGAATATTGAAGCATAGATATAAGTATTGGGTTCTAAAATGCCACCTAAAAATAATTCAACACCCATTAAGCCTTTGAAGGCTCTACTATGACTCATGAAGCAGAAGAAGCGCAACATGACATATGAAAATTACAAGAACAAGTGCATCAAATTTTGCTCTCGCAAAGAGAAAAAAAAAATGAAATGGAAGTTTTGAAGAAAGGCGTGGAAGCTAAGATGGATGATTTGAAGAAAGGCATGGAAGCTAAGATGGATGGTTTGAAGAATGGCATGGAAGCTAAGATGGATGGCATGGAAGCTATGATGGATGGCATGGAAGCTCGCATGGAAGCTAAGATGGATGACATGGAAGCTAAGATCGCTTATATATTTGCAATAATTCCAAACTAAAACAAAATATTCTTTTGGAATTTCACACTTCTCCTTTAGGGGGACACTCAGGATTTTTAAAAACTTACCACAGGGTGAAGAAAGAATTTTTTTGGGATGGCCTTAAATCTAATATTCAAAATTTTATTGCGGAATGTTTGGTTTGTCAGCAAAATAAAGTTGAGACAAGTAAGACCCCGGGTCTTCTACAACCTTTACCCATTCCAAGTCAAAGTTGGGAGGATATTTCAATGGATTTTATCACGGTTTTACCTAAGTTCGAAGGAAAGAATGTCACCATGGTGGTAGTTGATAGACTTACCAAGTATGCACACTTTTGTGCATTATCACATCCATTTAAAGCAAGTACAGTTGCTACTACATTTCTGGAAACAATTCAAAAGCTACATGGAAACCCAAAGATTATTGTAAGTGACAGAGATCCCATTTTTATTGGAAATTTTTGGACGGAATTATTTTCTTGTTTGGGTACTCAACTAGCTCATAGCTCATCTTATCATCCTCAATCCGATGGTCAAACTGAGATAGTGAATAAATTTTTGGAAGGATATCTTAATTTTTTTGTATCTGATAAGCAAACACAATGGGTCAAGTGGTTACCTCTCACTGAATGGTGGTATAACACTTCCTTCCATACTGCAGCAAAAATTACCCCATTTATGGCACTTTATGGATATCATCCACCGTCCATCAAATCTTCTTTAAGAGAAAATTCTAAGGTTCAAGCAGTGGAAGATTACATCAAGCATCAATAAGAAGTTCTCCAACTCTTAAAGTATAACCTAAATTAGATCACATCAAGCATCAATAAGAAGTTCTCCAACTCTTAAAGGATAACCTAAATTTGGCACAAAATCAAATGAAACAACAGGCAAATCAACATCGCAGTGAGAGAAGTTTTGATGTAGGAGACTGGGTATTTTTATGGCTACAACCATACAAACAAATGTCCCTCAAGCAAGCTAAGAAGGATGATAAATTATTGCCAAATTACTTTGGTCCTTACAACGTGTTGCAAAATATTGGTACTATGGCATACAAATTGGTTGTAATATTCCAAAATTTGCATGCAGCAAATTGGAATATTAAATTTTGCTGATCTCACTTTGTAGTTGGATAAATGGGTAAAGAAACCCATGCATAGTAAAAATCTGAATAAAATCCCTCATGGTGTGGAAAAGGATCAAGGTAGCAGCTGGATTTTATACTCTCATGTGTGAACAGGGACCAATGCAGGTGGACAAGGTCAAGTTTGACCAAGTCAACAGTGCAGGTATGAGAGGAGGAGATCATCCATAGAGGCAGCGCAGTGCAAGTGGGAGGAATATTTCTTGGTGAAGGAAACCCTAATGAGTGGGGCCCAAGGCAAGAAGGCTCACACATGTTTAAAATGAGGGCAAGGCAGCCATAAAAAGTTTATGCTTATGATTTGGTTTTGGTTTGAAGACTATTTTTCTTTCTGCAACTGTTTAGTTGAGATTGTTGTGTTGCTTAGCACAAGGATTTCCTGTTTAGGAATCCTTCTCCTTCTTGAGAATCCTCTTGGAGGGAAGTTCTAATTTGCCTCACATCTAGGCTTGAGGCCAAGAATCCTCCTTCATCTACAGCGTTATTTCTGCAGCAGTATAACGTTGTGTTGCAAGGTGTTGTAGGGAGGGTCCACAACACCACTTCCAGCACTTGTTTTTCAGAGGAGGAGGCTCTCTTTCCTTCGAGAGATCAGTGGGGTAGCATTCTGGAGCAGTATTTCACATCTTGGCACTTGGCTAAATTATTCCCAACATCTACAACATATTTATTTACAGTAACTACGTCCTTTTTTAGAGTGTTGTAGTAGCAGGGTTTGAACCCTTGCTTGTGAGCTTGTTTCTTAGGGAAAGGGCCAACCCTTCTCCTAGAAACCTTGTAAGAAGGATTCTCCTTAATCTTCTATATTTTTCAGATATATTTATTTAGAGCTTTAGTTAGACTGCATTTTCCATATCTATATCTGCAGATCTGACATTTTTCACTTGTACCTTCATGAAACCCTTGCCAGGTCATTCCTATAATGTGTAAGAGAAGCTTTTTCTCCATTTTTCTTCATGATCTGATGTAATACACTCCATTTATGTTATTTCCATCATATTTCATCATAAACCCTCATAAAATCACGTTGTCTGTGCTTCAGTAAATTCTGCATAAGTAAAGTCATGGGATTTGGGCCTTTTGAGCCATATCAGGACCGGGAGATCTGTCTACCTTAGCTAGAGTGATTTTTTTTTGCTCACATTTGGTATGTTAGTCCCACATGACATATTCTAAGGGATCCCAATGTTATTTTCCTTTTTTATTACGCAAATAGCTGGGAATAATGTTTTTGGGGCTTAATTTGCTGCTTTTCCCCACTTTTTGGATCAAAAAGGGAAGTACAAGTTGTTTATGAGACACCAACTGATGATAATGTGTTTCTTGACACATTTATTGAGTGAATATCTTACTACAGCTCCAGCATTGTGTTTACATATTGCTGCAGTCCCATTATTGGGCATTTTCTGGCCATTCTAGGTGTGAGAGGCTTGTTTATCTCACCTAGTTTGCTTGGTTTCTGATTTACTCTTGGATTTGGATCTTATATTATCATATCTAAGAGATCCAAGGGCTAATATTGTTTTTTGTAGCATACATTCCTAAAAAATGTGTTTTTCAGGCATTATTACAGTGGTATCAAAGCATGATCTTTGGCTCAGCCTGTGAGATCCAACTATCTGAAGGTGCAAGATCAGAATTATGAAGAGAATGATTTTGATCTCATCACTTTTCATATCCAAGAGAGACCTCCCCAAGGAGGTTAAGCAGATGAAGAGTTGCAATGAAACTCCTAAAGGGTTTCAAGAAGAGGAAGAGACATGCACTTCCTATTCTCAAAGAGGAGAAGTTAAGAGACATAGAGGACACTCAGAATCTGAAATTCTAAGTGGATACCTTGTTGAGTACCAAGATAAACCTAGAGCCTTCAAGGAGACTCTAGATTTACCACAGTTCATTTAGCTGGAAGAAGAAAGGAGACTCTACAGCCATGGAATGATGAGAGGCAATAGATTCCTATTGTCCACTTTTGATGGAACAATTACATGTGCAGCAAAGGCTTGGGTGATGAAACTAGAGGATTTCTTCCTACTACATCCAGTAGTAGAGAGATAGGTTGTATAAATTGCAGCACTGCACCTTGAAGGTGAAGCAAACACTTGGTGGTTCAGCCATTTGAGCCATGCAAGAGTGTCTACTCTTGCTGATTTTTCTCAAAATTTGATCAGGAGATTTGGAGAAGGAAGATCGGAAAAAGAGAGATCCTCACCACCACTTGAGGAAGCATGTACCAGCACTGTCACAACCTTGGAGGAACAGCCTTCATGTTCAGCATTGGAGGAACAGCCTTCATGTTCATGGTCAATTTTGGGCCAATCTATATGATGGAGACAGCCATCTCTCATATGACCTTGGGCAAGTATGTTTTGCTTACATGTATGATCAGCTATTGTACCTAACCATTGATTATTCATTAGCAGACTTGATGACATACATAACTATCCATGTATTAAAAAACAACTTGCCATACTATTTTCTGAAGCAGCAGTTTGGGAAACTGCGCTGTAACTACATGGGGAACTGTTGGTACTCCATTGCACCACATGAAACCTTCAGTATTTCCCTCATTTTGATGTTGATCATGGTCTCTTTTTCTGATATTGTTCTTATCTCTATTGAGAGCATGATGGGGAGAGAGACACATGGGATGGATGTGTCCTTTTGGGAAGAGGATTCCCACAGTTTATGCATTGCATGTTCTAATGGGAGCATGGGAGGAGATATGGCCACCACAGTCCAACACTTGTTTCTCTTGGAGGTGGGCCATGTGATTGATGGGATGCCATATGGTCATGATTTCCTATCCATTGCATATGGGATGATTTGGGCCAACTTTATTTACAGCGTTGGAGAGGAGATCTTTGGAGATCTAGTCTTCATCTTGCCACTTGAGGGAAATTGTTTTGCAGCCCAATATCAGCATATACTCTACACTTATCATAAGTGGAGAGGAAGACAGCGTGGGGTAGGCTATCTTGTCTACCATGTGCAGATTTTCAGCCCACCTACTTTGCAGGAGCTCAAGGTGGAAGAAAATTTTCTGGAGTTTCCATGGTGGGAGGTGACTCATTTTGTATGGATGATTGCTTGGGGATGGAGGATCCACTTGGGGGAAGGTGTTTTCCCAATACATTTCAGGCTCCATGCCTTTGGAGGAAAATCTTCAGTTCTATCCTTGCAGTTGCTTGAGGACAAGCAACAATTGGGAGGGGAGGACTGTAATATTCCAAAATTTGCATGCAGCAAATTGGAATATTAAATTTTGTTGATCTCACTTAGTAGTTGGATAAATGGGTAAAGAAGCCCATGCATAATAAAAATCTGAATAAAATACCTCATGGTGTGGAAAGGGATCAAGGTAGCAGCTGGATTTTACACTCTCATGTGTGAACAGGGACCAATGCAGGTGGACAAGGTCAAGTTTGACCAAGTCAACAACGCAGGTATGAGAGGAGGAGATCATCCATAGAGGCAGCGCAGTGCAAGTGGGAGGAATATTCCTTGATGAAGGAAACCCTAATGAGTGGGGCCCAAGGCAAGAAGGCTCACACATGTTTAAAAGGAAGGCAAGGCAGCCGTAACATTTTTATGCTTATGATTTGATTTTGGTCTCAAGACTATTTTTCTTTCTGCAACTGTTTAGTTGAGATTGTTGTGCTGCTTAGCACAAGGATTTCCTGTTTAGGAATCCTTCTCCTTCTTGAGAAGCCTCTTAGAGGGAAGTTCTGATTTTCCTCACATCTAGGCTTGAGGCCAAGCATCCTCCTTCATCTACATTGTTATTTCTGCAGCATTATAACGTTGTGTTGCAGGGTGTTGCAGTGAGGGTCCACAACACCACTTCCGGCACTTGTTTTTCAAAGGAGGAGGCTCTCTTTCCTTCGAGAGATCAGTGGGGAAGCATTCCAGAGCAGTATTGCACATCTTGGCACTTGGAAAAATTATTCCCAACATCTACAACACAATTATTTGTAGAAACTACGTCCTTTTTTCAGAGTGTTGCAGTAGCAGGGTTTGAACCCTTGCTTGTGAGCTTGTTTCTCAGGGAAAGGGCCAACCCTTCTCCCGAAAACCTTGTAAAAAGGATTCTCCTTAATTTTCTGTATTTTTCAGCTGTATTTATTTAGAGCTTCATTAAAACTGTGTTTTCCAGATCTAGATCTGCAGATCTGACATTTTGCACTTGTACCTTCATGAAACCCTTGCCGGGTCATTCCTATAATGTGTAAAAGAAGTTTTTTCTCCATTTTTCTCCATTATCTGATGTAATAAACTCCACGTATGTTATTTCCATCATATTGCATCATAAACCCTCATAAAATCACGTTTTTTGTGCTTCAGTAAATTCTGCATAAGTAAAGTCATGGGATTTGGGCCTTTTTGAACCATATCGGGACCGGAAGATCTGTTTACCTTAGCTAGAGTGATTTTTTTTTGCTCAACTTTGGTATGTGGGTCCCACATGACATATTGTAAGGGATCCCACCATTATTTTCCTATTTTATTACGCAAATAGCTGGGAATAACGTTTTTGGGGCTTAATTTGTTGCTTTTCCCCACTTTTTGGATCAAAAAGGGAAGTACAAGTTGTTGCTGAGACGCTAACTGATGATAATGTGTTTCTTGACACATTTCTTGAGTGAATAGATTGTTGTAACTCCAGCATTGTGTTTACATATTGCTGTAGTCCCATTGTTGGGCATTTTCTAGCCATTCTAGGTGTGAGAGGCTTGTTTATCTCACCTAGTTTGCTTGGTTTCTGATTTCCTCTTGGATTTGGATCTTAGATTATCAGATCTAAGAGATACAAGGGCTAATATTTTTTTTTGTAGCATACATTCCTAAAAAATGTGTTTTTCAGGCATGCCTTGCTAGCAATCCCAATTTGGGGATATTACATTGGAGCTTCCTGCTTCTTCATGAGTGCATCCAGTTTTCCATGTTTAATGTTTAAAGAAGGTTATAGGGGGGAAAATTACAGTTCAAATGATATTGCCAGAACTTGATGAGGAAGGAAAAATCATATTGTAACCTGAAAAAGTCAAGGAAACAAGAACTCGACAGCTACGAAATCAATAAATTTCAGAGTATCTCATCAAATGGAAGAACTTACCCATTGAAGATTATACATGGGAGGATGAGAATTTTATACAGAAGCATCCGGAGCTGCTCAAGCGTTGCATACAACACTTTTTTGAAGGAGAGGGGCATGTTAGGTCCCTATATTAATAGTATAGTCTGTTATTTTTGTTAGGGTAACCCCCTTATTGTTATTGTTGTACCCCTGTAACCCCAATATTTTTAGTATTGTTCCCTTAAATTATTGTTGTTAGGTCGGCTAGGATTATACTGTGACCCCATGGACTCCTATATATAGAAGGAGGTTTTTTCATTTGTATCATCGAAGAATTTTTCATTTATGTAATTTATTGGGGGTTGCCCCCTCGAAGTGGATGATTTATAAGGCGTTAATCTCTCTTTTCTTCTATTTTTGGAGTTGGTTTCATAAAAAAATCCTTGGGATCCTTTGGATGCCTTTGGAATTCGAATTGCTAGAGAGAATATTTGGGATCCTTTGGATACCTTTGGAATTTGAATTGTTGGAGAGAATCTTTGGGATCCTTTGGCTGCCTTTGAGATTTAAGGAGGGTGGAAAATCCTCCTATAATTTCTACTTGTTGTCTCCTCCAAGTCTCTATGATAAAATCTTTATAAAAATGCTAATAATTCATGATTTTTTGCACTGAACCTCATGTTAGGCACTCAGAGTATGTTAGCCTTAATCACCACCTATACTAGCATCATAAAACCAAATAATAATAAAAATTCAAGAAAAAGAGATCTAAGAAGGCAAAAAGGTGACCATTAACCCCTCCAAATATGTCTAATGATGGAGCTCATCATCACCCCCCCTACTGAATGGTTTCTCATCCTCTGAGCAACTAATCCTCCTCCTGCATTTCCTTTAAGGCTTTGAAAGCCCCCCTAATTTCCTGAGGAAGAAGTGTGGGAGTTTCCCAAAAGGGGTAAAAACCATTATTCTTTTTTGCATTCTCCCATTCTTTATCTTTTTCATTTGTATCATTGTCATCATTCAACCCCAGCAGTAAAGGTGTGCTGAGATTTATTCCTAACCATTGGATCTTTTTGGCCTACATGGCCCTCTTGTATAATGGTGCCCTTTGTCTCTTCCTCTTCTTCTTATGGTTCTTCTTGTTCCTCTTCTTCTTCCTCCTCTTCTGGTTCTTCTTCCTCTGTTAGTTCTTCTTCTGGCTCCTCTTCTTCTTATCTAAGGTTAGAAGTGGAATTCTGCCTTGTTTGGATTGCTATAAGAGCTTCCATGCTCAAATTTACGAAAGAGGACCAGGCCATGGGTGGGGTGATGTTGTTCCATTGATGTTGTTTCATTTTGTCCCAAAACACGCAACTGAAGCTCACTGTTGTTGTGCTATGGACTTTCGTCGGTCTCTCTCCTTTTTAAAAATTTGCAATTGAATAGTTTGGATGAGATGGGCCCTCTATATTATTAGGCTGCACAGTTAATTCATTTTATTTTATTTTTAAGCGCTTATGTAATGTGACTCAGCTCCAGTTTCTATTGTAAACAGTTGGACCCTATTCTTGTTAACTGGTTGATACTGCGTGTCTCCTCCCTTTGTTCTCCTCTACTCCACTTGATTTATTTTTTTTCTTTTGCATGCCCAGTTGGTGTGACTTTGTAGTTCTCCCTAGTCATACTTCACGACAGTGGCCAACCTAGCTGGCCACCTTTTTGCCCCTTAAACTCCAAGTCTACAAATTTAATTATTTCTAGCTATTATGGATTCATAACAAGGGGTGAGAAGCTACCTGATTTTACCTGTTGTTTTCAAGGCATTTGTAGCAGATGGAATTTGGATACAAGCCTCTTATATGTTGTGTTCTTCCTTATTTTCCTGTATTCTAAAGGATCAGCTTTCTCAATGAGAAACTCTCTGAGTGAGTTTCTGATTTTTCTTGTTGTTTCTTCCCATTGTAGATGATGTGTGGGGGTGCTCTAGATGCCATGGGTGGCACTCTTGTCTTTCCTGGGGCCTTCTTTATCATCTCCTCTCTCTCTTTTTTCTTTTTGTTCATGAAGAGGTTTTTGCATTGTAGGAATTCCTTGATGTCTATAGCAGTCTCTGTTTTTATTTTCTTGCTAAATTGTGCTCAGGAATGGAGGAATGTGGTTTATGGAGGTGATGGAGGAAGTTATAAAAATTAATGGAGTGAATGATGGGATGGATGGTAAAATATAATAAGGGAAAAGAAGATGAATTCTTCCCTGTGTTTCCAGAAACCATTAATAACCTGTGAAACACCAAACACAAAAAACACAGAGATGCAGATGTATTTTTTGTTTTTTTTTTCTTTCTTTCTTTTTTTTGAAAGAAATTGGGTTGCCTCCATGGAGGTTTTCAACCCACAAACTTGCCTTGGGTGCCTTAGAGAGGTTTTCACCCATGGACCTTTATTCTCGTTTTCTTCTTTTTTTTCTTTTTATTTTTTTTGGGACCAAGTGAACTGCCTCCATCGAGGTTTTCAACCCACAAGCTTGCCTTGGGTGCCCCAAAGAGGTTTTCACCCATGGATATTTATTATTTTTTCTCTTTTTTTTAGGAGATGTGGGAAAATGTGGATTTTCCCATCACATACACCTCTCTACTTATTGAATTTATGAACTCTACCCTTGACAAAGACTTCTTGTAAATTTTAAGTCTATGACCATTGAGAAGCAAGGGTATTTCTTCCTCATCTATGGTTCTGATTTGAACTGTACCATTATCAAAACAATATTCCACTTTGGAAGGTCCTAACCATATTGTCATCAGCTTGCCTTTGAAATCTTTAAACCTTGAATCATACAACAGCACCCAATCTCCTTCTTTGAAGGCCTTCTCCTTAATTTGCTTGTCATGCCATACCTTCCTTTGTAGTTGAACTACATCCGCGTGAAGAAGTGCTTGCATTCTGAACTCATCCAATCCATTTAGTTGCAGAAACCTCTCTTTTTGGGCATTTGATAGATATATATTTAATTCAGTTGTTATTATTAAAGTATTGAATTCAAACTCAACTGAAAGTAGAGATTTCTTACCATAGACTAGTTCATAAGGAGTGAATCATGTTGTTGTCTTCCATGTAGTGTTGTAGGCCCAAATGGCTTCTACCAACCTGTCTGCCCAATATTTTCTGC